>CM055729.1:5102981-5119236 GCA_029465975.1 Dallia pectoralis
GCGCCTACATTTCTGGGGTTACAGATACATGTTATACATCAAAATGTCCGCCTGGTTCTTATGATTCTCATGATGTAATTGTTTAAACTGTGTGATTAAAACTCTGGTTAGTAGAGCTAAAAGTATACGACCATGTCTGAATCTTTTGAAATGATGACAGCATTTTCTGGTTGTTGATTGGCTAAATAGTAGGAACATTCTGGAAGGGGCGGGGGGAGGAGGCAGCGCGCTCTGATATCATGAGGACAGCTGGTCCTCCTTACAAAGGCATGGCTGCCAGGCAACAGCCACAGACACTGCAATCAGACAGCCACAGACATATCCTGCAGCAAAGAAAGAATGAATTAACGAATGAATGGGTAAGTTCTTTCTCTGGGTCTCTGTTTAGCATGTTAGCTAGCGTTAGCGCTAGCTAGCGTTAGCGCTAGCTATCGTTAGCATGTTAGCTAGCGTTAGCTCGCTAGCTAGCGTTAGCTACTACTGTAAGTTTATGCATACATTCAGACAGCCTGCAGCAATGAATGGATGGGTAACTTATTTCTCTGGGTCTCTGTTTACACGTTAGCGCGCTAGCGTTAGCTAACGTTAGCATGTTAGCTAGCGTTAGCATGTTAATGCTGAGGTTTAACGTTACTATGGTGCTTGCGCAGCAGTGTGTATTCATGTGTAATGACTGATAGGTTTAACGTTGGCTATGCGCTAGCTAGCAGCAGTTATTCATGCTATTGACTGATAGGTTTAACTGTAGTAATGAGTAATGACTGATAGGTTTAACACATTGTATACTATGGTGCATGCAGCAGTAGTGTGTATTCATGAGCAATGACTGATAGGTTTAACACATTGCATACTACACATTGTATACTATGGTGCTGTACAGCAGTGTGTATTCATGAGTAATGACTGATAGGTTTAACACATTGTATACTATGGTGCATGTAGCAGCAGTGTGTATTCATGAGTAATGACTGATAGGTTTAACACATTGTATACTATGGTGCATGCAGCAGCAGTGTGTATTCATGAGTAATGACTGATAGGTTTAACACATTGCATACTATGGTGGTTTAACACATTGTATACTATGGTGCATGTAGCAGCAGTGTGTATTCATGGCTAATGACTGATAGGTTTAACACATTGCATACTATGGCGCAGCAGCAGCAGTGTCACCTCAGTTTGGCAGTTGATATCAGTACACAGTCGACTACGGGTGGCCGCAAGCACACATCATCACAATTTCTGCAGAAATTGTACGCTATCTAGTTATTATTATTATTATTATATCAATTTTGTCCCCGCCTACTCCTCCCACAGTTTTTGCACTAGATGGACAAAAAAGGTGTCAAAATGTGCGTCCCGAACTCTATTTAGTTGGCATTGTTTTGTAGAAGGTTTCGTTATGTAGTTTACGAAATATTAACGATAATGTCGCTAATTAATCCCCATTGAAATACATTGACGGAATCTTCAAAACTAGAGTGTGAGAGCCCATTCAGCAGAAAATGTAGAGAACATTTGTAAACTGCTACTGCTGCCTGAGTTTCAACCCTTTACACACAAATGGCATATCAAAACGTTCATCTATTTGTGCTGTCACTCAAAATGTTCAAATATAAGCTGTAACATATATATTTATTTCGTTATGTCCTTTTGTTTCCAACTTGCGCCTCCCCATAGACATCCATAGAAACGGTGATTTTCTCCACTCAAATTTGAAAGCGATTTTTGTGTTTTTTGTTCGTTTGTAAATTGTGATAGCGCCTACATTTCCGGGGTTACAGATACATGTTATACATCAAAATGTCCGCCTGGGTCTTAGGATTCTCATGGTGTAATTGTTTAAACTGTGTGAGTAAAACTCTGGTTAGTAAACTGTCTGAATCTTTTGAAATGATAGTAAGAGCATTTTCTGGTTGTTGATTGGCTAAATAGTAGGAACATTCTGGAAGGGGCGGGGGAAGGAGGCAGCGCGCTCTGATATCGACAGCTGGTCCTCCTTATGCTCTGAATGCAATCAACAGCCACAGACATATCCTGCTTTTTTGGTGTTTTTTTGTTCGTTTGTAAATTGTGATAGCACATTTCCGGGGTTACAGATACATGACACTAAACTGGAGGAGTAGAGCATTCTGGAAGAAATGATAGACAGTGAAGCAGCATTTTCTGGGTTGATTGGCTAAATAGTAGGAACATTCTGGAAGGGGCGGGGGGGAGCGCGCTCTGATATCGATGAGAACAGGTGTTCCTCCTGACAAAGGCATAGTTGCCTGGCCACAGCCAAATACACTGCCAGGCAACAGCCACAGACATATGCCTGCAGCAATGAAAGAATGAATGGGTAAGTTGTTTCTCTTGGTCTGTGTTTACATGTTAGCATGTTAGCTAGTTTTAGCGTTAGCATTAGTTAGCTGGCGTTAGCATGTTAGCTAACGTTAGTTAGCTAACGTTAGCATGTTAGCTAGCGTTAGCGCGCTAGCTAGCGTTAGCTACTACTTTAAGTGTATGCTACATTCAGACATGAATGAATGGATGGTAAGTTCTTTCTCTGGGTCTCTGTTTACACGTTAGCATGTTACTAGCGTTAGCGCTAGCTAGCGTTAGCATGTTTATAATGCTGTTAGCTAGCGTTAGCGCGCTAGCTAGCGTTAGCTACTACTGTAGTAATGAGTAATGACTGATAGGTTTAACACATTGTATACTATGGTGCTTGCAGCAGTAGTGTGTAGTCATGAGCAATGACTGATAGGTTTAACCCATTGCATACTATGGTGCATGTTGCAGCAGTGTGTATTCATGAGTAATGACTGATAGGTTTAACACATTGTATACTATGGTGCATGCAGCAGCAGTGTGTATTCATGAGTAATGACTGATAGGTGTAACACATTTGTATACTATGGTGATTTAACACATTGTATACTATGGTGCATGTAGCAGCAGTGTGTATTCATGTGTAATGACTGATATGTTTAACACATTGTATACTATGGTGCTTACAGCAGTGTGTATTCATGAGTAATGACTGATAGGTTTAACACATTGTATACTATTGTGCATGCAGCAGCAGTGTGTATTCATGAGTATTGACTGACAGGTTTAACACATCACATACTATGGTGCATGCAGCAGTAGTGTGTATTCATGAGTAATGACTGATATGTTTAACACATTGTATACTATGGTGCATGTAGCAGCAGTGTGTATTCATGATTAATGACTGATAGGTTTAACACATTGTATAATATGGTGCATGTAGCAGCAGTGTGTATTCATGAGTAATGACTGATAGGTTTAACCCATTGCATACTATGGTGCTTGCAGCAGTAGTGTGTATTCAAGAGTAATGACTGATAGGTTTAACACATTGTATACTATGGTGGTTTAACACATTGTATACTATGGTGCATGTAGCAGCAGTGTGTATTCATGAGTAATGACTGATAGGTTTTTATACATTGTATACTTGACAGGGAGGTATGAACCAGTCAATAAAAATAAGTACATATTAACTGAGAAGATTTAAACATGTGCTAAACTCCTGTCCATTGTACTGTCTTCTCTTTTTCACAGAGGTCACGGTGATAGGATAGGATGGAAAGGCCCAGGAAAAACATTTGAAGCCGGTGTGAAGCAAACCTTGCCCCCCCACCAATGAACTAGTACTGGTAATTTAATGTAAACTGTTGAGGGTTTCCCTTCTTTAAAGAAGGCTACCTGATGAGTCCATGTTTATTCTATAACAAATCAAAAGTCACTGCGTCAGGGCTGGCAGGAAAGTGATATGAGACAGGGGGCCTGTATGGTAACTTCCTGTTGAGCTTGACTGCCAGGTTAACACTAACTGTACGTTTATACAATACTAAAGCATGTGAATTGTTGCTGCTTGCTCTCCCTCCCTTTAGGCATCCCCCCAAAGGCTCTTTTAAGAGCCAATTCACAAATGTTCTTTTACAGAACGTTGTGTGTGTGTGATGTATGTATGTATATAATGTTTGTTGCAATTATATTATTTCAATGCTGATGGTATCATGTGCTCTGCAGGAGTGTTGCTGTATCTTGCCTTACACCAGTAGTGTTGTTTACCTAACATTAGTAGGGTCGTTTACTTAACACTAGTGGGGTTTTTTGCCTATCGGTTGTGGGGTTTGTTTTGTCTTGTCCCTCACAGGCTATGCCAAGCTCTCTTCTGGTCCTCCCTGGCTCTGTTGTCCTGCTAAGTAACACGTGACACATATGACAGGGAGGTATGAACCAGTCAATAAAAATAAGTACATATTAACTGAGAAGATTTAAACATGTGCTAAACTCCTGTCCATTGTACTGTCTTCTCTTTTTCACAGAGGTCACGGTGATAGGATAGGATGGAAAGGCCCAGGAAAAACATTTGAAGCCGGTGTGAAGCAAACCTTGCCCCCCCCCACCAATGAACTATTACTGGTAATTTAATGTAAACTGTTGAGGGTTTCCCTTCTTTAAAGAAGGCTACCTGATGAGTCCATGTTTATTCTATAACAAATCAAAAGTCACTGCGTCAGGGCTGGCAGGAAAGTGATATGAGACAGGGGGCCTGTATGGTAACTTCCTGTTGAGCTTGACTGCCAGGTTAATACTAACTGTACGTTTATACAATACTAAAGCATGTGAATTGTTGCTGCTTGCTCTCCCTCCCTTTAGGCATCCCCCCATTGCATACTATGGCGCAGCAGCAGCAGTGTCACCTCAGTTTGGCAGTTGATATCAGTACACAGTCGACTACGGGTGGCCGCAAGCACACATCATCACAATTTCTGCAGAAATTGTACGCTATCTAGTTTGTATTGTCTCTTGAGTTGTTCAAATGTCTTAAAGGTGTTGCCGTCTACAACCTGACAAAGGGCAATGAGGCCTTTATCTTTCCAACTCAGGAATGAACATTCTATTTCACCTAGTCGAAAACTCGGGTTGCAGGAGTATGGAAGACAATCTGTCTCACCAGATTCTGAAACTGAATTTCTAGCACTGAATTTATTTGCATACAAGATTCAGTGTCAAAAAATTCAGTGTTATAAATTCAGTGCAAAAAAATTCAGTGTCAGAAATTCAGATTCAAAATCAACATCCGGGATACCAAGGAAAAGCAATCAATTCTGTCTCAACTCCAACTAACATCCAGCTATCAAGTCTAATCAGAGTCCAATTAAAAGACTCCAGCAGAACGGGAGCGAGCTCCTCCTTGAAAATCTTGTACCACTCATTTGAAAAGTATTTTCTTCAAGTGTACATCAAATGTAATTTATGACTAACATAATGATATTGTAGCGACCCTGGAGTTGGGGAATGTATTTGTGGGTAAGAGAGAAGGGGAGAGGGGAACTGACCCATTGGACAGAGGGAGTGTCAGTGGTGTCAGAAGTGGGATTCCAGACACGGAGATGGCGGCACAGGGTGATGAGGGTGCCTACGTTAAAGTTAAAGAGGAACCAGGCGAAGTAAACCCCTGTATTTCATTGTGGCTCCCGACAAAGGAGGTAAATCGGACCTTGGGAAAAGCCACGCTAGCTGCGGTGCCCGAATTGCAAAAGAGAGCCAGTGACGAGCACGCGCAGCAGCGGAGCGGAGTGAGGAGGTATGGAAGTTACCAGAAAGAAGATGGCAGCACCCTGTCAGCGACGGCTAGTTGCAAAGTTAAATCCCCGAAGTTCAGTGGCGACGTCGATTTCGAGGCTTTTCGGGCACAATTCGAACTATTAGCCGAATCGGCAGGCTGGGGGGATGAACAAAAGGCGCTACAGCTAGCACTGTGCCTAGCCGGGGACGCTGTCACCTGTCTGCTAATGCTAACGCCGGAGCAGCGGAGGAGCTACCGGGAGCTGGTAGCCGCGCTCGACCGGCGGTTTGGTAAAGACAAGCATCGGGAACTAGCGTTGTCTGCACTAGGTCGTAGACAGCGGATGCCAGGCGAACCTCTGAGGGCGCTAGCCAACGATGTGGAGAGGCTGACTCGGCGGGCATATGGACACACACCACCGGTGGTACAGGACGAATTGGCACGCGACCGGTTCGTGCTAGCACTGTCTCCACCAGAACTGCGAGCCCGAACTCAACTCGCATGCCCTCTATCCCTACAAGAGGCGCTTGACGTGGCGAGGCGAAATGAGGTCATCTGGGAGGAGGCCACGGGGAGAAAACACAGCGAGGCAGCGGCGATAAGAGCTACGGAGGCCTGCGCACCACGTGAGGAGATGCCGGGTTGGGCGAGGGATATCACTGAGCTGGTGCGTGCACTATCCATCCCATCCTCCCCCCAGCACGTGGAACGGAGGAACCTTTCAGGAAATGGCCCGGTTTGCTGGAGGTGTGGACAAATTGGGCATCTCCGTCGTGAGTGTTCCGCCCAAATTAAACGCCAGGGAAACGACAGTGGGTCTGTGCAGAGGGGGCAGTACAGGCCCTGAATAGGCCCCGCGACGAAAAGAGATGCGGCGTTCAAGGTGGGGGTAAGGCAGACACTGTGGTTGTAGGGCGGACAACAATAGGGGATTTTTGCCACGTTAAAGTGAGGATAGAAGGGAGGCCATGCACAGCGCTAGTGGACACAGGTTCTACTGTCACCATCGTCGACCTGATGTCATACCGGGTGGGGTAGTATGGGAACCCACGGCAGTGCAATTAAGGACTTTGACCGGTGAAGTTGCCCCGATGCTAGGCAAACGGATAATGTCTCTGACGGTGGGGGGGGAGGACGGTGTCCCATTTGGTTTGGGTAGCTAATGTGCAAGACACCTGTATCCTGGGTTTAGATTTTTTAAGGGCAGTGGGCTGTCAACTAGACCTAGCGTCAGGTACTATGGGTTTTGGGGAAGGGCCTGCTGTTGCCTTGGACTCACCGGGGGACAGAACCGGGGGTTGGAGCTGCAGTGCTGCTGTCCCATTACAACCGGGTGGGGATGCCCCACCCCACGCTGACACCGCCCCACGCCGCAGGAGGTTGTCCCCCGCGGCCCCCTGTTTCATACCGGGGGAGGCCGTGGATGCACCACCAGCGGTTGAACTAGCAAGTGCCATGCCCTCCCCCTCAGAGACAGACGCCGACCCCTCCCTGGAGGTAAAGGACATCTGCAGGAAAACTAGTGAGGGTCTCAGCTCAGAACAGCGGGAGCAACTGGAACAACTGCTGGTGGAGTTCAAGGACAGTTTTGCTTGGGACGAGGAGGGGGTGGGCTGTACCCATCTGGTACAACACGAGATCGACACAGGCGACGCACGACCCATTAAGACCCGGCCCCGGCGCATCCCACTGGCCCGACAGGAGGCTGCGGACAGAGCGGTGGAGGAGATGGAGAAGGCAGGCTTGATTGAGCCCTCCAACAGCCCCTGGTCTGCCCCAGTGGTGATGGTCCCAAAAAAAGGGGGGAAATTGAGGTTTTGTGTGGACTATAGGGAATTGAACGCAGTGACACGTAAAGACTCTTACCCAATTCCCCGGGTGGATGAGAGCCTCGACCTGGTGGGGAAGTCGTCCTGGTTTTCCTCCCTTGATCTACGCAGCGGGTATTGGCAAGTACCGTTGGCTGCAGAGGCACGGGCTAAAACAGCTTTTTCCACCCACCGGGGCCACTGGCAGTTCACAGTGCTGTGTTTCGGACTGTGTAATGCACCAGCCACATTTGAGCGCCTCATGGACCAGGTACTGTCTGACATCCCCAGTCAACAGTGTCTGGTCTATCTAGATGACATTCTCGCCCACGGGACATTCTTCGAGGGAGCGCTGGCAGCACTGAGGGGAGTGCTGGAAAGAGTGACAGAGGCGGGGCTGAAGCTGCATCCTGAGAAGTGTCACTTCATGCGGCGAGAGGTGACCTTCCTGAGCTTTTGCCATCCTGAAACAGGCCCTGGGAGAAGCCCCTGTCATTGCATCACCTGTCCCATCTGAGCCCTTCATCCTTGACACTGATGCCAGCAACGTGGGCATGGGAGCGGTGTTAGCACAACCTGGCCCAGAGGGAGAACGAGTGGTGGCTTATTTTAGCAGGACGTTCAGTAAGGAGGAGCGTCGCTACTGTGTGACTCGCAGGGAGCTGTTGGCAGTTGTAGCAGCGGTACGCCATTTTAAATACTACCTATGTGGTGTCCGTTTCCTGGTGCGCACTGACCATGCTGCTCTCCAATGGCTGCTGTCTTTCAAGGAACCAGAGGGGCAGATTGCACGTTGGCTAGAGGAACTGCAGACCTTCAACTTTCAAGTAGAGCACAGGGCTGGGGATCGCCATGGCAACGCAGACGCTTTGTCCCGCCGACCGTGTGCAGAAGAAGGCTGCGGGTACTGCGAGAAGAGAGTAGCCAGAGAGAGAGAGCTGTGCGAGGAGGAAGGCGTAGTGGCTGAAGTAAGTCAGTTGGGGCTCCCAGGTCTCAGCGGGATGCACGTGGTGGACATCAACGAGTGGAGAGAGAAACAAGAGGAGGACAGCGAGCTGGCAATGGTGCTGCAGTGGGTCCAGGAGGGTCGGCGACCATCGAGAGAGGAGGTGGGCCCTCTCTCCCCAGGGGTGAAGGGACTGTGGGCGTGTTTTTATGAACTGAGGCTGGCTGAGGGGGTACTACAGAGGGGGTGGAAGGGACCTGCGACGGGGGAAGTCACGTGGCAGGTGGTAGTCCCTAAGTCTCTACGAATGGCAGTGTTAGAGCAGTTACACTGGGGGGCTGGGGCAGGGCACTTCGGGGCCACTAAGACACTACGACGGCTTAGAAAGGGGTTTTATTGGGGACAACATAGACGGGACGTAGAGGACTACTGTAGACAGTGTGACAGCTGTGCTGCTAGAAAGGGGCCTCCCGGCCAGTCACGGGCTCAGCTACAACAGTTTCCCGTAGGGGCACCCCTAGAGTGGATCGGTGTGGACATAGTTGGACCATTTCCAGTTTCAGAGGGGGGGAATAGATGGGTGTTGACCACAATAGACTATTTTACAAAGTGGCCTGAAGCCTATGCCCTTCCAAATCAAGAGGCAGAGACAATTGTCAACACGTTGCTTGGGGGTTTCATCAGCAGGTTTGGGGTTCCAGAGACGATCCACTCGGACCAAGGGAGGAATTTTGAGTCTCGGGTGTTCGCGGAGATGTGCCAGCGGTTGGGGGTGGAGAAGACGCGCACCACACCTCTTCATCCACAGAGCGACGGGTTGGTAGAAAGGTTCCACCGGACTTTGGGTCTGCAGCTGGCCATAGTGACAGAGAAACACCAAAAAGATTGGGACACTCACCTTCCTCTGGTCCTGATGGCATGCCGGTCAGCGGTCCAGGACTCAACGGTCTGCTCGCCTGCTCTGCTCATGCTGGGTAGGGAGCTGCACACTCCAGCAGAGATGGTGTTCGGTCGGCCGCCAGAGGAAGCCCCACTACCGGCTGGTCTCGACTACGCCCGGAGGCTACAAGATCGGCTGGAGTCGGCCCATTCATTTGCCAGGCAGCAGATGGAACGTGCAGGCATACGGCAGAAAAGACACTATGACACGCGAGCGAAGGGGCGTCATTTTGTGGCGGGGGAGTTAGTGTGGCTACATAACCCAGCCAGGAAGAAGGGGCGGTGTCCTAAGCTGGACAGTGCATGGGTGGGGCCCTGCCAGATTTTAGAGAGGTTGGGGGAGGTGGTGTACTGCATCCAGATGCCCCTAAGGAGGCGCAGAGTGGCGGTGCATCGGGACAGACTGGCTCCTTACAGGGGCAGACAGACACTGGGTGGTGAAGAACCTGACAGTGGGGACAGCCAGGGGCCTGTAGAGGAAGGGCCTCAGAATGCAGGGGCTGAGCAACCAGCTACGGCTGAAGGGACAATCTGTGGACAGAGCAGAGAGAGAGCCCGGAGAGAGAGAAGGACTCCGGGTCGCTTTAATGACTTTGTTTGTGCCCTCGGGGTCGAGGGCCTGTAAAGGGGGGGGGGGCTGTGTAGCGACCCTGGAGTTGGGGAATGTATTTGTGGGTAAGAGAGAAGGGGAGAGGGGAACTGACCCATTGGACAGAGGGAGGTGGGGGGCGTGTCAGGGAGCATCCTATAAGTGGGGGGTCAAACAGGTGTCTCGCTCTCTCTTCCGTTTTGTCGAAGTGACAAGTTCAGTAAATCTTACTGTGGTTCTGTTCCGGTTGTATTAGCTGTTGCTAATTGTGCTTTAGACTAGGAGTAGTAGGTGTCGGCAGTGGCCTACAGCTGCCTGGTTGTTAATCAATAAAGACAGTAACTGAACTAGTGTCTCCGTCTCCGTTGAATTACGTGAGAACTTTACAATATGATCAGGCCCAAACTAGTGCTACCTACAGCACTCCATGTAATTTATGACTAACATAATGATATGATCAGGGCCAAACTAGTGCTACCTACAGCACTCCATGTAATTCATGACTAACATAATGATATGATTAGGCCCAAACTAGTGCTACCTACAGCACTCCATGTAATTCATGACTAACATAATGATATGATCAGGCCCAAACTAGTGCTACCTACAGCACTCAATGCGTAGACACAACCTTTCATTGTCTTTTCTTCATGTAAAACAAATGTAATTGATCATGTGTAACTAAATTAGTCTACCATGACTAACAACAATGTTATTTTTGTGTATTTTGTTTAAAAGATTCCATTCTTATGACCACCTGATGGCATTCTGGAGGCTCCTCGAACCAGCAACATCAAGGATGATCCGTGTGACAAGTGTGGCAAGAGAATCATCGGCCTCTGTGGCAGAGAAGACAACATCGAACAGATCAACTAAGTTGCTGCCCATAGATGAGTTATTTCTTTTTCTAAATTATCTATCAACCGGATGCACACAGAGAGAGCTTGGCCACCGATTTAACATCCATCGGACAACAGCCAGCAGGATCATCACAACCTGGGCCAACTTTCTTTACTGTGTACTGGGAGCTCTGTGTATCTGGATGACACCTGAAGAAATCACAGCCAACCTACCTACTGAGTTCAAGGAATATGCAGACACTCAGGTCATTGTTGACTGCACAGAACTGCGGTGCCAAAGTCCATCCTCACTTGTGCTACAGAGTGAGGTGTACTCGCACTACAAATCACACTGTACCTTCAAGGCCATGATTGGCATGGCACCACATGGTCCTCTGACATTTGTTTCTGCACTCTATGGGTGCTCTATCAGTGACCGAGAGCTTTTCAGATTGTCGGGCATCATACCTCTCCTGTCCCCTGACATGGCTGTGATGGTGGACAAGGGCTTTAGGGTGGAAAACCTTGTGCCAGGAAAACTTCACAGGCCTGCCTTCCGCTCCAACAAGGAACAAATGGCAGCACAGGACGTACTGGAGACCCAGTCAATCGCACGAATGCGCGTTCATGTTGAAAGGCTAATTAGGCGGGTTAAGGAGAACAAACGTTTTGACACTGTAATCCCTTTGTCTATTTCAGGGAGCATTAGCCAACTTTTCACTGTAGCTTGTATTTTGTGCAATTACCAAAATGGACCTTTGGTCAAAGACTGGAGAACATAAGAGCCAGGTAGAAATCTGCCTGTTTGCCTCATGGCTGGCTGCTCCTCTTCCTTTTTTTTTTTTTTACAAACAATGTACTGATTCACTCCACAATTTAGTTTTAGCTTACATGTACTGACTTTTTTAATTAATAATAAATGTATTTGAAATCTATATTAACTTGGTCTCCCTTTGTGTTGTTTTAATTTCTCCTCAGGTGGGCCTGAATATTAGTTTAACATCTAGCAGTACATTGGTGTGGGTTCACCTTTGCTGTGTACACTTTAAGTCAAGTGGTCAATCCTAAAAGTGTTACAACTCTGTTTAGCACATATTTTCTTATTAGTAACTTGACAAATTTAAATTACCTTAAAACAACCCACTTAAAAGCCTCACACTATAATGAGATATCAACGTTATCAAAGTTATTGTTTATTAATCATTTTATTACACCAGATATTTGTGTAAGTATGTGTAGAAAAAAAATAATTCTGCGCTCTGTCTTATATTCTTTGAATCAGGGTGTCTTCCTCCGTAAACACCACAAAATCACACCACTGCATCCCTGTTAGGAGCAGCTGACCCTGCACCTGCCAGTAGTACCCATGACCCTACTTCAATTCCAGGTTGCCGTCTTTCATTTTCAGATGTGGATAATCCACATAGCTCTTAAAGTTTGGACATTTTATTTCCACAAGGCCGAATTCAGTGCTTTCTGTTGGGTCAAAGACAATCCCATCTGGGGATGTACCTAGCCATGGAGTGTCGGGATGTATAACGAAGCCGCAAGGGTAGTAGTTCACCCTCTTGAGCTTGCAGTACTCTTCGATGGCATCAGCTTCCATTTCGAGACCCCTCTTCATTGCTGCTGTCTGACAGACCCCTTTGAGCAGCCGGTCTGCCATCTTATCTAAGGTGCATGGTTTAGCATGGCATATTTCCCCAAAATGTGAGGAAGTGAGTCTGGGTTTTCTTAGCCTCCTTGTAGATCTCCGTCACCCTGAGAATGGACAGGTCCAGCAACTCTCCACTGATGACTTTGTACAGTGTTGACCTATTTGAAACAAATTGACAAAAACCAGTAAGATACCTCACTTCATAACTACAAGTAACACAACTACAGTTTTCTTTATTTGATTGAGAAATGTAAGCCTAACAAATTAATATATTACTAACTACTAGCCAAATTCTCACCTTACTCCCTCGGCCATGGTCCTCTGCTTTGGTTTGGCAGACATCACAGCCATCTTCTCGACAGGACCTGGTTTAACACCCTGTGAATAAGGCCATAAGCAGTGATGAACGTATAGGTGAAACAAAAAAAATGTGAATATCGTGCAAAATGTTAATGTATTTCAGTAATTCAAATTAAAAGATGAAGCTAATATATTTAATATATATAGCTATATATACTAAATATAATAGTACAGTTGTATATCTTAAATATATTTAGTATATATATAACTATATACATATGCATGGTTATACATTACATATACGTTTCTGTATTTAAAATTACTCGCCAGGGTTCTTGGCTTGTGCCACTGTTGTTCACTCTCCAGACAGCTCAGCACTGGTGGGACAACTGGAATGTCCAGCTGAGAATAATGTGCAGACTGGAAAAGTAGAGCCACACAGTGGTTACAGAGCACTGATCCAGCTACACATGTACAGCTGTGATGGGCCAGCTCAACAGGGATTGAGTCCTTCAGCCCCACCTGTAACAAGATGTTAAAAATAGCATTACATTACATTATATACAACTGAGAACATAATAAGAATACTTTATACAGAACAGTACAGCATTACATTAAATGATATAGAACTGAGGCCTTAATGAACATACTTTATACAGAACAGTACAGCATTACATTTTATACAACTGAGGACATAATGAACATATTTTACACAGAACAGTACAGCATTACAGTATATACAACTGAGGACATAATGAACATACATAGGACAGAACAGAACAGCATTACATTATATTATACACAACTGAGGACATAATGAACATACTTTATACAGAACAGTACAACATTACAATATATACAACTGAGAACATAATGAACATACTTTATACAGAACTGTACAGCATTATATTACAATATATACAACTGAGGACATCTTGAACATACTTTATACAGAACAGTACAGCATTACATTATTTACAACTGAGGACATAATAAACATACTTTATACAGAACAGTACAGCATTACATTATATTATATACAACTGAGGACATAATGAACATACTTTATACAGAACTGTTCAGCATTACATTACATTATATACAACTGAGGACATAATGTACATACTTTATACAGAACTGTACAGCATTACATTATATATATATAATATATATAACTGAGGACATAATGAACATACTTTATACAGAACAGTACAGCATTTCAATATATATACAACTGAGGACATAATGTACATACTTTATACAGAACTGTACAGCATTACATTATATATATATAACATATATAACTGAGGACATAATGAACATACATAGGACAGAACAGTACAGCATTACATTATATACAACTGAGGACATAATGAACATACTTTATACAGAACAGTACAGCATTACATTACATTATATAAAAACTGAGGACATAATGAACATACTTTATACAGAACAGTACAGCATTACATTATATACAACTGAGGACATAATGAACATGCCTTATACAGATGAGAACAGCATTACATTATAATATAATGAACTGAAGACATAATGAACATACTTTATACAGAACAGTACAGCATTACATTATATTATATACAACTGAGGACATAATGAACATACTTTATACAGAACTGTACAGCATTAATTATATATGCAGACCTTCAACTTTCAAGTAGAGCACAGGGCTGGGGATCGCCATGGCAACGCAGACGCTTTGTCCCGCCGACCGTGTGCAGAAGAAGGCTGCGGGTACTGCGAGAAGAGAGTAGCCAGAGAGAGAGAGCTGTGCGAGGAGGAAGGCGTAGTGGCTGAAGTAAGTCAGTTGGGGCTCCCAGGTCTCAGCGGGATGCACGTGGTGGACATCAACGAGTGGAGAGAGAAACAAGAGGAGGACAGCGAGCTGGCAATGGTGCTGCAGTGGGTCCAGGAGGGTCGGCGACCATCGAGAGAGGAGGTGGGCCCTCTCTCCCCAGGGGTGAAGGGACTGTGGGCGTGTTTTTATGAACTATTTGAAACAAATTGACAAAAACCAGTAAGATACCTCACTTCATAACTACAAGTAACACAACTACAGTTTTCTTTATTTGATTGAGAAATGTAAGCCTAACAAATTAATATATTACTAACTACTAGCCAAATTCTCACCTTACTCCCTCGGCCATGGTCCTCTGCTTTGGTTTGGCAGACATCACAGCCATCTTCTCGACAGGACCTGGTTTAACACCCTGTGAATAAGGCCATAAGCAGTGATGAACGTATAGGTGAAACAAAAAAAATGTGAATATCGTGCAAAATGTTAATGTATTTCAGTAATTCAAATTAAAAGATGAAGCTAATATATTTAATATATATAGCTATATATACTAAATATAATAGTACAGTTGTATATCTTAAATATATTTAGTATATATATAACTATATACATATGCATGGTTATACATTACATATACGTTTCTGTATTTAAAATTACTCGCCAGGGTTCTTGGCTTGTGCCACTGTTGTTCACTCTCCAGACAGCTCAGCACTGGTGGGACAACTGGAATGTCCAGCTGAGAATAATGTGCAGACTGGAAAAGTAGAGCCACACAGTGGTTACAGAGCACTGATCCAGCTACACATGTACAGCTGTGATGGGCCAGCTCAACAGGGATTGAGTCCTTCAGCCCCACCTGTAACAAGATGTTAAAAATAGCATTACATTACATTATATACAACTGAGAACATAATAAGAATACTTTATACAGAACAGTACAGCATTACATTAAATTATATAGAACTGAGGCCTTAATGAACATACTTTATACAGAACAGTACAGCATTACATTTTATTTTATACAACTGAGGACATAATGAACATACTTAATACAGAACCGTACAG
This sequence comes from Dallia pectoralis, assembly GCA_029465975.1. Lineage (NCBI taxonomy): Eukaryota > Metazoa > Chordata > Actinopteri > Esociformes > Umbridae > Dallia > Dallia pectoralis. The sequence goes on from CM055729.1 coordinate 5,118,534, forward strand.
CATTTCAATATATATACAACTGACGACATAATGAACATACTTTTTACAGAACATTACAACATTACATTATATACAACTGAGAACATAATGAACATACTTTATACAGAACAGTACAGAATTACAGTATATACAACTGAGGACATAATGAACATACATAGGACAGAACAGAACAGCATTACATTATATTATACACAACTGAGGACATAATGAACATACTTTATACAGAACAGTACAACATTACAATATATACAACTGAGAACATAATGAACATACTTTATACAGAACTGTACAGCATTATATTACAATATATACAACTGAGGACATCTTGAACATACTTTATACAGAACAGTACAGCATTACATTATTTACAACTGAGGACATAATAAACATACTTTATACAGAACAGTACAGCATTACATTATATTATATACAACTGAGGACATAATGAACATACTTTATACAGAACTGTACAGCATTACATTACATTATATACAACTGAGGACATAATGTACATACTTTATACAGAACTGTACAGCATTACATTATATATATATAATATATATAACTGAGGACATAATGAACATACTTTATACAGAACAGTACAGCATTTCAATATATATACAACTGAGGACATAATGTACATACTTTATACAGAACTGTACAGCATTACATTATATATATATAACATATATAACTGAGGACA
>CM055729.1:5119736-5136296 GCA_029465975.1 Dallia pectoralis
AAAATACTTTATACAGAACAGTACAGCATTACATTACATTATATAAAAACTGAGGACATAATGAACATACTTTAAACAGAACAGTACAGCTTTACATTATATAGATCTGATGACATAATGAACATACCTTATACAGATCAGAACAGCATTACATTATATTATATAGAACTGAGGACATAATGAACATACTTTAAACAGAACAGTACAGCTTTACATTATATAGATCTGATGACATAATGAACATACTTTATACAGAACAGTACAGCATTACATTATATACAACTGAGGACATAATGAACATGCCTTATACAGATGAGAACAGCATTACATTATATTATAAAGAACTGAAGACACAATGAACATACTTTAAACAGAACAGTACAGCATTTCAATACATTATATACAACTGAAGAAATAATGAACAAACTTTATACAGAACAGTACAGCATTACAATACATTATATAGAACTGAGTACATAATGAACATACTTTATGCAGAACAGTACAGCATTACATTAAATTATATAGAACTCAGTACATAATGAACATACTTTATACAGAACAGTACAGCATTACATTACATTATATAGAACTGAGGCCTTAATGAACATACTTTATACAGAACAGTACAGCATTACATAACATTATATACAACTGAGGACATAATGAACATACTTTATACAGAACAGTACAGCATTACATTTTACTATATACAACTGAGGACATAATGAACATACGTAATACAGAACAGTACAGCATTTCAATATATATACGACTGAGGCCATAATGAACAAACTTTATACAGAAAAGTACAGCATTTCATTATATACAACTGAGGACATAATGAACCAACTTTATACAGAAAATTACAGTAATTCATTATATACAACTGAGGACATAATGAACATACTTTACACAGAACTGTACAGCATTACATTACATTATAAACAACTGAGGACATAATGAACATACTTTATACAGAACAGTACATTATTACATTACATTATATACAACTGAGGACATAATGAACATACATTATACAGAACAGTATAGCATTTCATTATATACAACTGATGACATAATTTACATACTTTATACAGAACAGTACAGCATGACATTATATATAACTGAGGACATAATGAACATACTTTATACAGAACAGTACAGCATTACATTATACATTACATACATATACATTAAATTATATTCAACTGAGGACATAATGAACATGTGTTGAGCCATATTCAGAACCACTTATGTTGTTAGAAACACGAACCTGAAAGATTATTACATTTTGGCTCTGTTTGCATTTCAAGTTGATATGATTTAAATGTCTAGCCAGACTAAGTTTAATCATTAATGTGGACTAACCGGATTGAGTCTATGTGTTAGCTCCTCCTCCTGGAGGCGTGTTCTGCTTGAAATCAGGTGTTAATAATGTAGTAGAATGGTTTGGCAGGCAGGTTAGAGGGTGGAGCGCAACAGTTTTCTTCAATCGCATTAATCATGCTATGTTTTGATGCTCACGCAGTATATTTGTTTTCGTGAAAAGTTCGTTTAATTGTTTTGGATTGAAAGTAAACCGGAGATTGTGCTGAATAAACCAAGACCTTTGATAGCGACCACTTCTCCGTGCGTGCTTACTGGAAATGTGTATGGGAGAAACTCTTCCTCTAACTCCTCAGGAGCTGAAACCAAAAGCCCAGAAGGATTTTAGCCCGAATAGTATTGAAGAAAACTCCGCAAGGCACACAAGAGGGCAGTTTGGATTCTCCGCGGAAGAAACTTGGAGGCTCTGCTGTTCACGGCTGCGCATGAAGAGCGCGTTTATTGAATGAACATCGCATCAGCTGTGAGTACGACAGATACAGAGAATACATCTGCTTATTGAATTGAACCGATTGAATGTTAGAGCTGACGATGTATACAAGCATACAATGTGTGTTTAAACACTAAAAGGAGCTGCTGGTATCTATATTCTGAATATTATATGATGGAGGAGGAGATTCGGACGGCCGCCGGTGCCGAAAGGTTGTTAAATCACGCACTGCATCGCGTAGAGGCAAATTAGAGTATGCACGAGAAAATGAATGAAATTAAAGCTTTGCTTACTGAAGGTGGGGCATTGGAAAAGGTGGATGAAGGCATGTCGGCACTGTTATTTTATATCCGCGACTTCAAAGGTTTGCATAAAGGAGTGCAAGAGCTTCTAGCAGAGGAGGAAAAGGAGGAGGATCATGTGGACTGGCTTGAAACTAGAATGACATTTGACCACTTTATTGAAGATGTTGAAAGCTGGAAAAGGGATCAACAAGGTCAGCTGATAGCAGTCGAGCCAAAGGACAGCATTTCAAATATTTCTAGTGTGTCCTCGCAAGATCTACGCTCATTCAAGGCCTCTTCTGCAGCTAAAATAGCGTCGCTGAAAAGGCTGCTAAGGTTAGAAGCACGCGCTATAACTCTGCCTGATTTACAAGCGTTGCAGATGGAAGAAATTATGATAAAATCCAAAATTGAAAGGGCAGAACTGCAGACTCAAATAGCAGCAGATGCAAGGATTAAAGTGCTGACGTTTAATGCTGGGTCTCAAGCTGATGTTATGAATGACTACTATGATGCAAACATGGAAGATAATGTTGAACCTCCTTCTACTAATATCTCTGCAATGGAATTTAACCCTGTTGCTGCAGCACCTAAGACTCCACTGCAGAGAACAGTTAGTCCGAGTCAAGCGCTCTCGACTAACAAAAGCAACAAGTCCAAGGTTGGAGGTCAGTAATGGTGCAAATAGAGGCTTAAGCTAATGAATAAAAGGCAAAAAGGAAATGACCGATCTTATGATTACGCAGCAAAATCTTTCTCTATTACCGAGAAGAAGTACCAGTTTTTAATGTAGATCCATTGTCCTATCAGTCTTTCATTCATGCTTTTAGATACCTGATTGGAAGATACACAGCAGCAGTCAGGACAGACTTACTTTCTGAACAGTTTACTGCTGGCCAAGCGCGAGACCTTGCTCCGCAGTTGTCTGCATATGGAAGCTCAAAGAGGATACACTGGAAGCTCAGCAACTCTAAGAAACATTTCGGCAATGAAATAAAGATAAAGTGCCTACATTGATAAGGCACTGAATTGGACAGCCATAAAGCTGATGATGGAAACTCACTTCATGCCTATGCACTGTACCTTAGGGAATGTTGCAATGTCATGCAGGATCTAGACTATATGGATGAACTGAACGCCGTATCAAATTTGGAAGTTGATTGTAGCCAAACTCCCATACAAGCTGGGAAAGGTGGCGGACAGTGTCCTTTGAGTCATTCCAAAGAACGAATACTGTGATAAGGATTTAGAAATCTGGTAGAATTTCTGGAAACTCAGTCTGAGATTCTACTCATCCAATTTTCGGGGATATCAAAGATCCTCTTATTGTCAAAGGCACAGTTGTACAACCCAGAACAACCAACTTGAAGATTCCTAAAAGGGGCAGCAGCTTTGTTACCACAGAATAGGACCCAATGAGCAGGCAAGAAGTGGAATTAAAGCGCATCAGGAATCTAGCATCCATGCTGCTGTTTTGACCTCTTGTAGTTTCTGCCAAGGCATCCATCCGCTGACTGACTGCAAAATATTTAAATCAGAATCCCAAGATAAGAAAGTTGAATATCTCAAAAGACATGGTCACTGTCTTGGGTGCTTAAAAAGGGTCACATCAGCAAGGCTTGCAACAAGAGAATGGTTTACAGACATGTCAACAAAAACATCCTACACTGCTTCACATTAATAATGAAAATTCAAAGAAGCTGATTTTGCCAAACTCAAACTTAACAGAACCAAAAGAAACGCCAGTTAATAGTGCACTAGTATCAGCTGATCATGCCATTGGGGCCAGGGAATGTGCACTAGCAATCGTGCCAGTCCAAGGAAGGCCAAAGGCAGTAAGATCATTAAAAGTACAGCATTACATTATATACAACTGAGGACATAATGAACATACTTTATACAGAACAGTACAGCATTACATTATATACAACTGAGGACATAATGAACATACTTTATACAGAACAGTACAGCATTACATTATATATATACTGAGGACATAATGAACATACTTTATACAGAACAGTACAGCATTACATTATATACAACTGAGGACATAATGAACTGAGGACATTAATGAACATACTTTATACAGAACAGTACAGCATTACATTATATATACAACTGAGGACATAATGAACATACTTTATACAGAACAGTACAGCATTACATTTTATTATATACAACTGAGGACATAATGAACATACTTTATACAGAACAGTACAGCATTTCAATATATATACAACTGAGGACATAATGAACAAACTTTATACAGAAAAGTACAGCATTTCATTATATACAACTGAGGACATAATGAACATACTTTATACAGAAAAGTACAGCATTTCATTATATATATACAACTGAGGACATAATGAACATACTTTATACAGAACAGTACAGCATTACATTACATTATATACAACTGAGGACATAATGAACATACTTTATACAGAACAGTACATACTTTATACAGAACAGTACATTACATTATATATATAAACTGAGGACATAATGAACATACTTTATACAGAACAGTACAGCATTATTTCATTATATACAACTGAGGACATAATGAACATACTTTATACAGAACAGTACAGCATTACATTATATACAACTGAGGACATAATGAACATACTTTATACAGAACAGTACAGCATTACATTATATTATATACAACTGAGGACATAATGAACATACTTTATACAGAACAGTACAGCATTACATTATATATAAACTGAGGACATAATGAACATACTTTATACAGAACAGTACAGCATTACATTATATATACAACTGAGGACATAATGAACATACTTTATACAGAACAGTACAGCATTACATTATATACAACTGAGGACATAATGAACTGAACAGACATAATGAACATAATGAACATTATTTATACAGAACAGTACAGCATTACATTATATATAAACTGAGGACATAATGAACATACTTTATACAGAACAGTACAGCATTACATTATATATATAAACTGAGGACATAATGAACATACTTTATACAGAACAGTACAGCATTACATTATATATATAAACTGAGGACATAATGAACATACTTTATACAGAACAGTACAGCATTACATTATATACAACTGAGGACATAATGAACATACCTTATACAGAACAGTACAGCATTACATTATATTATATAGAACTGAGGACATAATGAACATACTTTATACAGAACAGTACAGCATTACATTATATATACAACTGAGGACATAATGAACATACTTTATACAGAACAGTACAGCATTACATTATATATACAACTGAGGACATAATGAACATACTTTATACAGAACAGTACAGCATTACATTATATTATAACAACTGAGGACATAATGAACATACTTTATACAGAACAGTACAGCATTACATTATATACAACTGAGGACATAATGAACATACTTTATACAGAACAGTACAGCATTACATTATATATACAACTGAGGACATAATGAACATACTTTATACAGAACAGTACAGCATTACATTATATATACAAACTGAGGACATAATGAACATACTTTATACAGAACAGTACAGCATTACATTATTATATAAACTGAGGACATAATGAACATACTTTATACAGAACAGTACAGCATTACATTACATTATATACAACTGAGGACATAATGAACATACTTTATACAGAACAGTACAGCATTACATTATATTATATACAACTGAGGACATAATGAACATACTTTATACAGAACAGTACAGCATTACATTATATATATACTGAGGACATAATGAACTGAGAGACATAATGAACATACTTTATACAGAACAGTACAGCATTACATTACATGATAATGAACAACTGAGAACAGTACAGCACATAATGAACATAACATTTATACAGAACAGTACAGCATTACATTATATATAAACTGAGGACATAATGAACATACTTTATACAGAACAGTACAGCATTACATTATTATATACAACTGAGGACATAATGAACATACTTTATACAGAACAGTACAGCATTACATTATATTATATACAACTGAGGACATAATGAACATACTTTATACAGAACAGTACAGCATTACATTACTGAGGACATAATGAACATACTTTATACAGAACAGTACAGCATTACATTATTATATACAACTGAGGACATAATGAACATACTTTATACAGAACAGTACAGCATTACATTATATATATACAACTGAGGACATAATGAACATACTTTATACAGAACAGTACAGCATTACATTATTATATACAACTGAGGACATAATGAACATACTTTATACAGAACAGTACAGCATTACATTATATATAACTGAGGACATAATGAACATACTTTATACAGAACAGTACAGCATTACATTACATTATATACAACTGAGGACATAATGAACATACTTTATACAGAACAGTACAGCATTACATTATATATATACAACTGAGGACATAATGAACATACTTTATACAGAACAGTACAGCATTACATTATATATATACAACTGAGGACATAATGAACATACTTTATACAGAACAGTACAGCATTACATTATATACAACTGAGGACATAATGAACATACTTTATACAGAACAGTACAGCATTACATTATATATATAGAACTGAGGACATAATGAACATACTTTATACAGAACAGTACAGCATTACATTATATATAAACTGAGGACATAATGAACATACTTTATACAGAACAGTACAGCATTACATTATATATACAACTGAGGACATAATGAACATACTTTATACAGAACAGTACAGCATTACATTATATTATATAAAACTGAGGACATAATGAACATACTTTAAACAGAACAGAACAGTACAGCATTACATTATATATATAATGAACAACTGAACAGGACATAATACATTATATACAACTGAACATAATGAACATACTTTATACAGAACAGTACAGCATTACATTATATATACAACTGAGGACATAATGAACATACTTTATACAGAACAGTACAGCATTACATTATTATATACAACTGAGGACATAATGAACATACTTTATACAGAACAGTACAGCATTACATTATATATACAACTGAGGACATAATGAACATACTTTATACAGAACAGTACAGCATTACATTATATATATACAACTGAGGACATAATGAACATACTTTATACAGAACAGTACAGCATTACATTATATTATATACAACTGAGGACATAATGAACATACTTTATACAGAACAGTACAGCATTACATTATATATAAACTGAGGACATAATGAACATACTTTATACAGAACAGTACAGCATTACATTATATATACAACTGAGGACATAATGAACATACTTTATACAGAACAGTACAGCATTACATTATATATACAACTGAGGACATAATGAACATACTTTATACAGAACAGTACAGCATTACATTATATATATACAACTGAGGACATAATGAACATACTTTATACAGAACAGTACAGCATTACATTATATATACAACTGAGGACATAATGAACATACTTTATACAGAACAGTACAGCATTACATTATATATACAACTGAGGACATAATGAACATACTTTATACAGAACAGTACAGCATTACATTATATTATATACAACTGAGGACATAATGAACATACTTTATATACAACTGAACATAATGAACATACTTTATACAGAACATTTACATTACATTATATACAACTGAGGACATAATGAACATACTTTATACAGAACAGTACAGCATTACATTACATTATATACAACTGAGGACATAATGAACATACTTTATACAGAACAGTATAGCATTTCATTATATACAACTGAGGACATAATGAACATACTTTATACAGAACAGTACAGCATTACATTATATACAACTGAGGACATAATGAACATACTTTATACAGAACAGTACAGCATTACATTATATTATATACAACTGAGGACATAATGAACATACTTTATACAGAACAGTACAGCATTACATTATATATAACTGAGGACATAATGAACATACATAGGACAGAACAGTACAGCATTACATTATATACAACTGAGGACATAATAAACATACCTTATACAGAACAGTCCAGCATTACATTACATACAGCTGAAGACATAATGAACATACTCTAAACAGAACAGTACAGCATTTCAATATATATACAACTGAGGAAATAATGGACATACATACAGCATTACATAATGAACATACTTTATACAGAACAGTACAGCATTACATTACATTATATAGAACTGAGTACATAATGAACATACTTTATACAGAACAGTACAGCATTACATTAAATTATATAGAACTGAGGACATAATGAACATACTTTATACAGAACAGTACAGCATTACATAACATTATATACAACTGAGGACATAATGAACATACTTTATACAGAACAGTACAGCATTACATTTTATTATATACAACTGAGGACATAATGAACATACTTAATACAGAACAGTACAGCATTTCAATATATATACAACTGAGGACATAATGAACATACTTTATACAGAACAGTACAGCATTACATTATATACAACTGAGGACATAATGAACATACTTTATACAGAAAAGTACAGCATTTCATTATATACAACTGAGGACGAAATGAACATACTTTACACAGAACTGTACAGCATTACATTACATTATAAACAACTGAGGACATAATGAACATACTTTATACAGAACAGTACATTATTACATTACATTATATACAACTGAGGACATAATGAACATACTTATACAGAACAGTACAGCATTTCATTATATACAACTGAGGACATAATGAACATACTTTATACAGAACAGTACAGCATTACATTATATATAACAACTGAGGACATAATGAACATACTTTATACAGAACAGTACAGCATTACATTATTATATACAACTGAGGACATAATGAACATACTTTATACAGAACAGTACAGCATTACATTATATATATACAACTGAGGACATAATGAACATACTTTATACAGAACAGTACAGCATTACATTATATATATACAACTGAGGACATAATGAACATACTTTATACAGAACAGTACAGCATTACATTATATAAAAACTGAGGACATAATGAACATACTTTATACAAAACAGTACAGCATTACATTATATACAACTGAGGACATAATGAACATACTTTATACAGAACAGTACAGCATTACATTACATTATATAAACTGAGGACATAATGAACATACTTTATACAGAACAGTACAGCATTACATTATATATATATAACTGAGGACATAATGAACATACTTTATACAGAACAGTACAGCATTACATTATATTATATACAACTGAGGACATAATGAACATACTTTATACAGAACAGTACAGCATTACATTATATTATATAGAACTGAGGACATAATGAACATACTTTATACAGAACAGTACAGCATTACATTATATATAAACTGAGGACATAATGAACATACTTTATACAGAACAGTACAGCATTACATTATATATAAACTGAGGACATAATGAACATACTTTATACAGAACAGTACAGCATTACATTATATTATATAAACTGAGGACATAATGAACATACTTTATACAGAACAGTACAGCATTTCATTATATATACAACTGAGGACATAATGAACATACTTTATACAGAACAGTACAGCATTACATTATATATATACAACTGAGGACATAATGAACATACTTTATACAGAACAGTACAGCATTACATTATATATACAACTGAGGACATAATGAGGACATAATGAACATACTTTATACAGAACAGTACAGCATTTATATATACAACTGAGGACATAATGAACATACTTTATAGAGAACAGTACAGCATTACATTACATTATATACAACTGAGGACATAATGAACATACTTTATACAGAACAGTACAGCATTACATTACATTATATACAACTGAGGACATAATGAACATACTTTATACAGAACAGTACAGCATTACATTATATATATACAACTGAGGACATAATGAACATACTTTATACAGAACAGTACAGCATTACATTACATTATATACAACTGAGGACATAATGAACATACCTTATACAGAACAGTACAGCATTACATTATATTATATAGAACTGAGGACATAATGAACATACTTTATACAGAACAGTACAGCATTACATTATATACAACTGAGGACATAATGAACATACCTTATACAGAACAGAACAGCATTACATTATATATATAAGGAACTGAAGACATAATGAACATACTTTAAACAGAACAGTACAGCATTACATTACACTATATAAAAACTGAGGACATAATGAACAAACTTTATACAGAACAGTACAGCATTACATTTTATTATATACAACTGAGGACATAATGAACATACTTTATACAGAACAGTACAGCATTACATTATTATATTATAATGAACATACTATAGAACAGAACAGCATTACATTACATTATATACAACTGAGGACATAATGAACATACTTTATACAGAACAGTACAGCATTACATTATTATATACAACTGAGGACATAATGAACATACTTTATACAGAACAGTACAGCATTACATTATATATATACAACTGAGGACATAATGAACATACTTTATACAGAACAGTACAGCATTTTACATATATACAACTGAGGACATAATGAACATACTTTATACAGAACAGTACAGCATTACATTATATATAAACTGAGGACATAATGAACATACTTTATACAGAACAGTACAGCATTACATTATATATACAACTGAGGACATGAGGACATAATGAACATACTTTATACAGAACAGTACAGCATTACATTATATATATACAACTGAGGACATAATGAACATACTTTATACAGAACAGTACAGCATTACATTATATATACAACTGAGGACATAATGAACATACTTTATACAGAACAGTACAGCATTACATTATATTATATACAACTGAGGACATAATGAACATACTTTATACAGAACAGTACAGCATTACATTATATATACAACTGAGGACATAATGAACATACTTTATACAGAACAGTACAGCATTACATTATATATAACTGAGGACATAATGAACATACTTTATACAGAACAGTACAGCATTACATTATATATAAAACTGAGGACATAATGAACATACTTTATACAGAACAGTACAGCATTACATTATATACAACTGAGGACATAATGAACATACTTTATACAGAACAATGCATTACATTATATATACACTGAACATAATGAACATACTTTATACAGAACAGTACAGCATTACATTACATACAGCTGAAGACATAATGAACATACTCTAAACAGAACAGTACAGCATTTCAATATATATACAACTGAGGAAATAATGGACATACATACAGCATTACATAATGAACATACTTTATACAGAACAGTACAGCATTACATTACATTATATAGAACTGAGTACATAATGAACATACTTTATACAGAACAGTACAGCATTACATTAAATTATATAGAACTGAGGACATAATGAACATACTTTATACAGAACAGTACAGCATTACATAACATTATATACAACTGAGGACATAATGAACATACTTTATACAGAACAGTACAGCATTACATTTTATTATATACAACTGAGGACATAATGAACATACTTTATACAGAACAGTACAGCATTTCATTATATACAACTGAGGACATAATGAACATACTTTATACAGAAAATACAGCATTTCATTATATACAACTGAGGACATAATGAACATACTTTATACAGAACTGTACAGCATTACATTACATTATAAACAACTGAGGACATAATGAACATACTTTATACAGAACAGTACATTATTACATTACATTATATACAACTGAGGACATAATGAACATACATTATACAGAACAGTATAGCATTTCATTATATACAACTGAGGACATAATGGACATACTTTATACAGAACAGTACAGCATTACATTATATACAACTGAGGACATAATGAACATACTTTATACAGAACAGTACAGCATTACATTACATTATATACAACTGAGGACATAATGAACATACTTTATACAGAACAGTACAGCATTACATTATATTATAACAACTGAGGACATAATAAAAATACTTTATACAGAACAGTACAGCATTTCATTATATTATATACAACTGAGAACATAATGAACATGCTTTATACAGAACTGTACAGCATTACATTATATATAAACTGAGGACATAATGAACATACATTATACAGAACAGTACAGCATTACATTATATACAACTGAGGACATAATGAACATACTTTATACAGAACAGTACAGCATACAGCATTGACATTACAGAACAGTACAGCATTACATTATATAAACAACTGAGGACATAATGAACATACTTTATACAGAACAGTACAGCATTTACATTATATACAACTGAGGACATAATGAACATACTTTATACAGAACAGTACAGCATTACATTACATTATATAAAAACTGAGGACATAATGAACATACTTTAAACAGAACAGTACAGCATTACATTATATAGATCTGATGACATAATGAACATACCTTATACAGATCAGAACAGCATTACATTATATTATATAGAACTGAGGACATAATGAACATACTTTATACAGAACAGTACAGCATTACATTATATAGAACTGAGGACATAATGAACATACTTTATACAGAACAGTACAGCATTACATTATATACAACTGAGGACATAATGAACATGCCTTATACAGATGAGAACAGCATTACATTATATTATAAAGAACTGAAGACACAATGAACATACTTTAAACAGAACAGTACAGCATTTCAATATATATACAACTGTAGAAATAATGAACAAACTTTATACAGAACAGTACAGCATTACATTACATTATATAGAACTGAGTACATAATGAACTTTATACAGACATAATATTAACTGAGGACATAATGAACATACTTTATACAGAACAGTACAGCATTACATTAAATTATATAGAACTGAGTACATAATGAACATACTTTATACAGAACAGTACAGCATTACATTACATTATATAGAACTGAGGCCATAATGAACATACTTTATACAGAACAGTACAGCATTACATAACATTATATACAACTGAGGACATAATGAACATACTTTATACAGAACAGTACAGCATTACATTTTACTATATACAACTGAGGACATAATGAACATACTTTATACAGAACAGTACAGCATTTCAATATATATACAACTGAGGCCATAATGAACAAACTTTATACAGAAAAGTACAGCATTTCATTATATACAACTGAGGACATAATGAACATAACTTTATACAGAAAAGTACAGCATTTCATTATATACAACTGAGGACATAATGAACATACTTTACACAGAACTGTACAGCATTACATTACATTATAAACAACTGAGGACATAATGAACATACTTTATACAGAACAGTACATTATTACATTACATTATATACAACTGAGGACATAATGAACATACATTATACAGAACAGTATAGCATTTCATTATATACAACTGAGGACATAATGGACATACTTTATACAGAACAGTACAGCATTACATTATATACAACTGAGGACATAATGAACATACTTTATACAGAACAGTACAGCATTACATTAAATTATATACAACTGAGGACATAATGAACATACTTTATACAGAACAGTACAGCATTACATTATTATATAAACTGAGGACATAATGAACATACTTTATACAGAACAGTACAGCATTACATTATATATACAACTGAGGACATAATGAACATACTTTATACAGAACAGTACAGCATTACATTATATTATATAAACTGAGGACATAATGAACATACTTTAAACAGAACAGTACAGCATTTCAATATATATACAACTGAGGACATAATGAACATACATACAGGGACACTCGGGTGAAGAGAGGGGCAGAGCTGTCAACTGATCACCATCTGGTAGTGAGTTGGATCAGAGGGTGGGGAAAGACTTTGGACAGACCAGGTAAGCCCAAGCGGGTGGTGCGGGTGAACTGGGAACGTCTGGAGGAGGCCCCTGTCCGAAGATCTTCAACTCACACCTCCGGCGGAGCTTTTCAGGCATCCCTGTGGAGGTTGGGGGCATTGAACCTGAGTGGGCAATGTTCAAAGCTTCTATTGCTGAAGCTGCGGCGGTGAGCTGTGGTCTCAAGGTCCTAGGTGCCTCAAGGGGTGGTAACCCTAGAACACCGTGGTGGACCACGGTGGTCAGGAAGCTGTCCGACTGAAGAAGGAGGCCTTCAGGGATATGCTAGCCCTGGGGACTCCGGAGGCAGTTGCAGGGTACCGACAGGCCCGAAGGGCTGCAGCCGCTGCCGTGTCAGAGGCAAAGCAGCGGGTGTGGGAGAAGTTTGGAGAAGCTATGGAGAAGGACTTTCGGTCGGCACCAAAATGCTTCTGGAAAACCGTTCGGCACCTCAGAAGGAAAACGGGAACCATCCAAGCTGTGTACAGTAAGGATGGGACACTGTTGACCTCAACTGATGATGTGATCGGGCGCTGGAAAGAGCATTTTGAGGAGCTCCTGAATCCGACCTACACGCCCTCTAGTACAGAGGCAGAGCTGGAGGCTGATGGAGGGTCATCGTCAGTTTCCCTGGGGGAAGTCGCTGAGGTAGTCAAACAACTCCACAGTGGCAAAGCCCCAGGGACTGATGAGATTCGTCCAGAAATGCTAAAAGCTTTGGGTGGGAAGGGCTGTCTTGGTTGACACGCCTCTTCAACATTGCATGGAAGTCTGGGACAGTGCCAGAGGAGTGGCAGACCGGGGTGGTGGTTCCCCTCTTTAAAAGGGGGGACCAGAGAGTGTGTGCCAATTACAGAGGTATCACACTCCTCAGCCTCCCTGGTAAAGTGTACTCCAAAGTGCTGGAAAGGAGGGTTCGGCCAATAGTCGAACCTCAGATTGAAGAGGAACAATGCGGTTTTCGTCCTGGCCGGGGAACCACGGACCAGCTCTTTACTCTCGCAAGGATCCTGGAGGGCCTGGGAGTATGCCCATCCAGTCTACATGTGTTTTGTGGATCTGGAGAAGGCGTATGACCGGATACCCGGGATCTTTTGTGGGAGGTGCTGCGGAGTATGGGGTGAGGGGGTCTCTTCTCAGGGCCATCAATCTCTGTACGCTCAAAGCATGAGCTGTGTCCGTGTCCTCGGCAGTAAGTCGGATTCGTTCCCGGTGGGGGTTGGCCTCCGCCAGGGCTGCGCTTTGTCACCAATCCGGTTTGTAATATTCATGGACAGGATATCAAGGCGTAGTCATGGGGGGAGGGTTCCCGTTCGGTGGGCTGATGGTCACATCACTGCTTTTTGCGGATGATGTGGTCCTGATGGCCTCATCGGTCGGTGACCTTCAGCACTCACTGGATCGGTTCGCAGCCGAGTGTGAAGCGGCTGGGATGAGGTTAGCACCTCTAAATCTGAGGCCATGACTCTCAGCAGGAAACCGGTGGAGTGCCTACTCCGGGTAGGGAATGAGTCCTTACTCCAAGTGAAGGAGTTCAAGTACCTCGGGGTCCTGTTCGCGAGTGAGGGAACAATGGAGCGGGAGTTTGGTCGGAGGATCGGAGCAGCGGGGCGGTGTTGCATTCGCTTCACCGCACCGTTGTGACGAAAGAGAGCTGAGCCGAAGGCAAAGCTCTCGATCTACCGGTCAATCTTTGTTCCTACCCTCACCTATGGTCATGAAAGCTGGGTCATGACCGAAAGAGCGAGATCGCGGGTACAAGCGGCCGAAATGGGTTTTCTCAGAAGGTGGCTGGCCTCTCCCTTAGGGATAGGGTGAGAAGCTCAGTCATCCGAGAGGAACTCGGAGTAGAGCCGCTGCTCCTTTGCATAGAAAGGAGCCAGTTGAGGTGGTTCGGGCATCTTGTAAGAATGCCACCTGGGCGCCTCCCTAGAGAGGTGTTCCAGGCACGTCCAGCTGGGAGGAGACCTCGGGAAGACCCAGGACTAGGTGGAGAGATTATATCTCCACACTGGCCTGGGAACGCCTCGGGATTCCCCAGTCAGAGCTGGCTAATGTTGCCCGGGAAAGGGAAGTTTGGGGTCCCCTGCTAGAGCTGCTACCCCCGCGACCCGACCCCGGATAAGCGGTTGAAGATGAGAGAGATGAGATGAGAGTATACAGAACAGTACAGCATTACATTACATTATATAGAACTGAGTACATAATGAACATACTTTATAAAGAACAGTAGAGCATTACATTAAATTATATAGAACTGAGACCTTAATGAACATACTTTATACAGAACAGTACAGCATTACATAACATTATATTCAACTGAGGACATAATGAACATACTTTATACAGAACAGTACAGCATTACATTTTATTATATACGACTGAGGACATAATGAACATAC
>CM055729.1:5136796-5162001 GCA_029465975.1 Dallia pectoralis
ATGTAATGCTGTACTGTTCTGTATAAAGTATGTTCATTATGTCCTCAGTTGTATATAATGTAATGTAATGCTGTACTGTTCTGTATAAAGTATGTTCATTATGTCCTCAGTTGTATATAATGTAATGCTGTACTGTTCTGTATAAAGTATGTTCATTATGTCCTCAGTTGTATATAATTTAATGTAATGCTGTACTGTTCTGTATAAAGTATGTTCATTATGTCCTCAGTTGTATATAATATAATGTAATGCTGTACTGTTCTGTATAAAGTATGTTCATTATGTCCTCAGTTGTATATAATGTAATGCTGTACTGTTCTGTATAAAGTATGTTCATTATGTCCTCAGTTGTATATAATGTAATGCTGTACTGTTCTGTATAAAGTATGTTCATTATGTCCTCAGTTGTATATAATAAATGTAATGCTGTACTGTTCTGTATAAAGTATGTTCATTATGTCCTCAGTTGTATATAATGTAATGCTGTACTGTTCTGTATAAAGTATGTTCATTATGTCCTCAGTTGTATATAATGTAATGCTGTACTGTTCTGTATAAAGTATGTTCATTATGTCCTCAGTTGTATATAATAAATGTAATGCTGTACTGTTCTGTATAAAGTATGTTCATTATGTCCTCAGTTGTATATAATAATGTAATGCTGTACTGTTCTGTATAAAGTATGTTCATTATGTCCTCAGTTGTATATAATGTAATGCTGTACTGTTCTGTATAAAGTATGTTCATTATGTCCTCAGTTGTATATAATGTAATGTAATGCTGTACTGTTCTGTATAAAGTATGTTCATTATGTCCTCAGTTGTATATATAAATGTAATGCTGTACTGTTCTGTATAAAGTATGTTCATTATGTCCTCAGTTGTATATAATGTAATGCTGTACTGTTCTGTATAAAGTATGTTCATTATGTCCTCAGTTGTATATAATGTAATGCTGTACTGTTCTGTATAAAGTATGTTCATTATGTCCTCAGTTGTATATAATGTAATGTAATGCTGTACTTTCTGTATAAAGTATGTTCATTATGTCCTCAGTTGTATATAATGTAATGCTGTACTGTTCTGTATAAAGTATGTTCATTATGTCCTCAGTTGTATATAATGTAATGCTGTACTGTTCTGTATAAAGTATGTTCATTATGTCCTCAGTTGTATATAATAATGTAATGCTGTACTGTTCTGTATAAAGTATGTTCATTATGTCCTCAGTTGTATATAATATGTAATGCTGTACTGTTCTGTATAAAGTATGTTCATTATGTCCTCAGTTGTATATAATGTAATGCTGTACTGTTCTGTATAAAGTATGTTCATTATGTCCTCAGTTGTATATAATGTAATGTAATGCTGTACTGTTCTGTATAAAGTATGTTCATTATGTCCTCAGTTGTATATAATAAATGTAATGCTGTACTGTTCTGTATAAAGTATGTTCATTATGTCCTCAGTTGTATATAATGTAATGTAATGCTGTACTGTTCTGTATAAAGTATGTTCATTATGTCCTCAGTTGTATATAATGTAATGCTGTACTGTTCTGTATAAAGTATGTTCATTATGTCCTCAGTTGTATATAATATAATGTAATGCTGTACTGTTCTGTATAAAGTATGTTCATTATGTCCTCAGTTGTATATAATGTAATGTAATGCTGTACTGTTCTGTATAAAGTATGTTCATTATGTCCTCAGTTGTATATAATGTAATGCTGTACTGTTCTGTATAAAGTATGTTCATTATGTCCTCAGTTGTATATAATAAAATGTAATGCTGTACTGTTCTGTATAAAGTATGTTCATTATGTCCTCAGTTGTATATAATGTAATGCTGTACTGTTCTGTATAAAGTATGTTCATTATGTCCTCAGTTGTATATAATGTAATGTAATGCTGTACTGTTCTGTATAAAGTATGTTCATTATGTCCTCAGTTGTATATAATATAATGTAATGCTGTACTGTTCTGTATAAAGTATGTTCATTATGTCCTCAGTTGTATATATAATGTAATGCTGTACTGTTCTGTATAAAGTATGTTCATTATGTCCTCAGTTGTATATAATGTAATGCTGTACTGTTCTGTATAAAGTATGTTCATTATGTCCTCAGTTGTATATATAATGTAATGCTGTACTGTTCTGTATAAAAGTATGTTCATTATGTCCTCAGTTGTATATAATAATGTAATGCTGTACTGTTCTGTATAAAGTATGTTCATTATGTCCTCAGTTGTATATAATGTAATGCTGTACTGTTCTGTATAAAGTATGTTCATTATGTCCTCAGTTGTATATATATTGAAATGCTGTACTGTTCTGTATAAAGTATGTTCATTATGTCCTCAGTTGTATATAATGTAATGCTGTACTGTTCTGTATAAAGTATGTTCATTATGTCCTCAGTTGTATATAATGTAATGCTGTACTGTTCTGTATAAAGTATGTTCATTATGTCCTCAGTTGTATATAATGTAATGTAATGCTGTACTGTTCTGTATAAAGTATGTTCATTATGTCCTCAGTTATATATAATGTAATGCTGTACTGTTCTGTATAAAGTATGTTCATTATGTCCTCAGTTGTATATAATGTAATGCTGTACTGTTCTGTATAAAGTATGTTCATTATGTCCTCAGTTGTATATAATGTAATGCTGTACTGTTCTGTATAAAGTATGTTCATTATGTCCTCAGTTGTATATAATGTAATGCTGTACTGTTCTGTATAAAGTATGTTCATTATGTCCTCAGTTGTATATATATAATGTAATGCTGTACTGTTCTGTATAAAGTATGTTCATTATGTCCTCAGTTGTATATATAATGTAATGCTGTACTGTTCTGTATAAAGTATGTTCATTATGTCCTCAGTTGTATATATATAATGTAATGCTGTACTGTTCTGTATAAAGTATGTTCATTATGTCCTCAGTTGTATATAATGTAATGTAATGCTGTACTGTTCTGTATAAAGTATGTTCATTATGTCCTCAGTTGTATATAATGTAATGCTGTACTGTTCTGTATAAAGTATGTTCATTATGTCCTCAGTTGTATATAATAATGTAATGCTGTACTGTTCTGTATAAAAGTATGTTCATTATGTCCTCAGTTGTATATATAAATGTAATGCTGTACTGTTCTGTATAAAGTATGTTCATTATGTCCTCAGTTGTATATAATGTAATGCTGTACTGTTCTGTATAAAGTATGTTCATTATGTCCTCAGTTGTATATAATGTAATGCTGTACTGTTCTGTATAAAGTATGTTCATTATGTCCTCAGTTGTATATAATGTAATGTAATGTACTGTTCTGTATAAAGTATGTTCATTATGTCCTCAGTTGTATATAATGTAATGTAATGCTGTACTGTTCTGTATAAAGTATGTTCATTATGTCCTCAGTTGTATATAATGTAATGCTGTACTGTTCTGTATAAAGTATGTTCATTATGTCCTCAGTTGTATATAATAAATGTAATGCTGTACTGTTCTGTATAAAGTATGTTCATTATGTCCTCAGTTGTATATAATGTAATGCTGTACTGTTCTGTATAAAGTATGTTCATTATGTCCTCAGTTGTATATAATGTAATGTAATGCTGTACTGTTCTGTATAAAGTATGTTCATTATGTCCTCAGTTGTATATAATGTAATGTAATGCTGTACTGTTCTGTATAAAGTATGTTCATTATGTCCTCAGTTGTATATAATGTAATGCTGTACTGTTCTGTATAAAGTATGTTCATTATGTCCTCAGTTGTATATAAATGTAATGCTGTACTGTTCTGTATAAAGTATGTTCATTATGTCCTCAGTTGTATATAATATAATGTAATGCTGTACTGTTCTGTATAAAGTATGTTCATTATGTCCTCAGTTGTATATAATGTAATGTAATGCTGTACTGTTCTGTATAAAGTATGTTCATTATGTCCTCAGTTGTATATAATAATGTAATGCTGTACTGTTCTGTATAAAGTATGTTCATTATGTCCTCAGTTGTATATAATGTAATGCTGTACTGTTCTGTATAAAGTATGTTCATTATGTCCTCAGTTGTATATAATATAATGTAATGCTGTACTGTTCTGTATAAAGTATGTTCATTATGTCCTCAGTTGTATATAATGTAATGTAATGCTGTACTGTTCTGTATAAAGTATGTTCATTATGTCCTCAGTTGTATATAATGTAATGCTGTACTGTTCTGTATAAAGTATGTTCATTATGTCCTCAGTTGTATATAATATAATGTAATGCTGTACTGTTCTGTATAAAGTATGTTCATTATGTCCTCAGTTGTATATAATGTAATGCTGTACTGTTCTGTATAAAGTATGTTCATTATGTCCTCAGTTGTATATAATAAATGTAATGCTGTACTGTTCTGTATAAAGTATGTTCATTATGTCCTCAGTTGTATATAATGTAATGCTGTACTGTTCTGTATAAAGTATGTTCATTATGTCCTCAGTTGTATATAATGTAATGTAATGCTGTACTGTTCTGTATAAAGTATGTTCATTATGTCCTCAGTTGTATATAATGTAATGTAATGCTGTACTGTTCTGTATAAAGTATGTTCATTATGTCCTCAGTTGTATATAATGTAATGTAATGCTGTACTGTTCTGTATAAAGTATGTTCATTATGTCCTCAGTTGTATATAATATAATGTAATGCTGTACTGTTCTGTATAAAGTATGTTCATTATGTCCTCAGTTGTATATAATAATGTAATGCTGTACTGTTCTGTATAAAGTATGTTCATTATGTCCTCAGTTGTATATAATGTAATGCTGTACTGTTCTGTATAAAGTATGTTCATTATGTCCTCAGTTGTATATATATTGAAATGCTGTACTGTTCTGTATAAAGTATGTTCATTATGTCCTCAGTTGTATATAATGTAATGCTGTACTGTTCTGTATAAAGTATGTTCATTATGTCCTCAGTTGTATATAATGTAATGTAATGCTGTACTGTTCTGTATAAAGTATGTTCATTATGTCCTCAGTTGTATATAATGTAATGCTGTACTGTTCTGTATAAAGTATGTTCATTATGTCCTCAGTTGTATATAATGTAATGTAATGCTGTACTGTTCTGTATAAAGTATGTTCATTATGTCCTCAGTTGTATATAATGTAATGTAATGCTGTACTGTTCTGTATAAAGTATGTTCATTATGTCCTCAGTTGTATATAATGTAATGTAATGCTGTACTGTTCTGTATAAAGTATGTTCATTATGTCCTCAGTTGTATATAATAATGTAATGCTGTACTGTTCTGTATAAAGTATGTTCATTATGTCCTCAGTTGTATATAATAATGTAATGCTGTACTGTTCTGTATAAAGTATGTTCATTATGTCCTCAGTTGTATATAATGTAATGCTGTACTGTTCTGTATAAAGTATGTTCATTATGTCCTCAGTTGTATATAATGTAATGCTGTACTGTTCTGTATAAAGTATGTTCATTATGTCCTCAGTTGTATATAATGTAATGCTGTACTGTTCTGTATAAAGTATGTTCATTATGTCCTCAGTTGTATATATCAATGTAATGCTGTACTTTTCTGTATAAAGTTTGTTCATTATGTCCTCAGTTGTATATATATTGAAATGCTGTACTGTTCTGTATAAAGTATGTTCATTATGTCCTCAGTTGTATATAATAAAATGTAATGCTGTACTGTTCTGTATAAAGTATGTTCATTATGTCCTCAGTTGTATATAGTGTAATGTAATGCTGTACTGTTCTGTATAAAGTATGTTCATTATGTCCTCAGTTGTATATAATAATGTAATGCTGTACTGTTCTGTATAAAGTATGTTCATTATGTCCTCAGTTGTATATAATGTAATGTAATGCTGTACTGTTCTGTATAAAGTATGTTCATTATGTCCTCAGTTGTATATAATAATGTAATGCTGTACTGTTCTGTATAAAGTATGTTCATTATGTCCTCAGTTGTATATAATGTAATGCTGTACTGTTCTGTATAAAGTATGTTCATTATGTCCTCAGTTCTATATAATGTAATGTAATGCTGTACTGTTCTGTATAAAGTATGTTCATTATGTCCTCAGTTGTATATAATGTAATGTAATGTACTGTTCTGTATAAAGTATGTTCATTATGTCCTCAGTTGTATATAATGTAATGCTGTACTGTTCTGTATAAAGTATGTTCATTATGTCCTCAGTTGTATATAATGTAATGCTGTACTGTTCTGTATAAAGTATGTTCATTATGTCCTCAGTTGTATATAATGTAATGTAATGCTGTACTGTTCTGTATAAAGTATGTTCATTATGTCCTCAGTTGTATATAATGTAATGCTGTACTGTTCTGTATAAAGTATGTTCATTATGTCCTCAGTTGTATATAATGTAATGTAATGCTGTACTGTTCTGTATAAAGTATGTTCATTATGTCCTCAGTTGTATATAATGTAATGCTGTACTGTTCTGTATAAAGTATGTTCATTATGTCCTCAGTTGTATATAATAATGTAATGCTGTACTGTTCTGTATAAAGTATGTTCATTATGTCCTCAGTTGTATATAATATAATGTAATGCTGTACTGTTCTGTATAAAGTATGTTCATTATGTCCTCAGTTGTATATAATGTAATGCTGTACTGTTCTGTATAAAGTATGTTCATTATGTCCTCAGTTGTATATAATATGTAATGCTGTACTGTTCTGTATAAAGTATGTTCATTATGTCCTCAGTTGTATATAATGTAATGTAATGCTGTACTGTTCTGTATAAAGTATGTTCATTATGTCCTCAGTTGTATATAATGTAATGCTGTACTGTTCTGTATAAAGTATGTTCATTATGTCCTCAGTTGTATATAATATAATGTAATGCTGTACTGTTCTGTATAAAGTATGTTCATTATGTCCTCAGTTGTATATAATGTAATGTAATGCTGTACTGTTCTGTATAAAGTATGTTCATTATGTCCTCAGTTGTATATAATGTAATGCTGTACTGTTCTGTATAAAGTATGTTCATTATGTCCTCAGTTCTATATAATATAATGTAATGCTGTACTGTTCTGTATAAGGTATGTTCATTATGTCCTCAGTTGTATATAATGTAATGCTGTACTGTTCTGTATAAAGTATGTTCATTATGTCCTCAGTTGTATATAATGTAATGTAATGCTGTACTGTTCTGTATAAAGTATGTTCATTATGTCCTCAGTTGTATATAATGTAATGCTGTACTGTTCTGTATAAAGTATGTTCATTATGTCCTCAGTTGTATATAATGTAATGCTGTACTGTTCTGTATAAAGTATGTTCATTATGTCCTCAGTTGTATATAATATAATGTAATGCTGTACTGTTCTGTATAAAGTATGTTCATTATGTCCTCAGTTGTATATAATGTAATGTTCTGTAAAAGTGCTGTACTGTTCTGTATAAAGTATGTTCATTATGTCCTCAGTTGTATATAATGTAATGTAATGCTGTACTGTTCTGTATAAAGTATGTTCATTATGTCCTCAGTTGTATATAATGTAATGCTGTACTGTTCTGTATAAAGTATGTTCATTATGTCCTCAGTTGTATATAAATGTAATGCTGTACTGTTCTGTATAAAGTATGTTCATTATGTCCTCAGTTGTATATAATGTAATGTAATGCTGTACTGTTCTGTATAAAGTATGTTCATTATGTCCTCAGTTGTATATAATGTAATGCTGTACTGTTCTGTATAAAGTATGTTCATTATGTCCTCAGTTGTATATAATATGTAATGCTGTACTGTTCTGTATAAAGTATGTTCATTATGTCCTCAGTTGTATATAATGTAATGCTGTACTGTTCTGTATAAAGTATGTTCATTATGTCCTCAGTTGTATATATAAATGTAATGCTGTACTGTTCTGTATAAAGTATGTTCATTATGTCCTCAGTTGTATATAATGTAATGCTGTACTGTTCTGTATAAAGTATGTTCATTATGTCCTCAGTTGTATATAATGTAATGCTGTACTGTTCTGTATAAAGTATGTTCATTATGTCCTCAGTTGTATATAATGTAATGTAATGCTGTACTGTTCTGTATAAAGTATGTTCATTATGTCCTCAGTTGTATATAATGTAATGTAATGCTGTACTGTTCTGTATAAAGTATGTTCATTATGTCCTCAGTTGTATATAATGTAATGCTGTACTGTTCTGTATAAAGTATGTTCATTATGTCCTCAGTTGTATATAATGTAATGTAATGCTGTACTGTTCTGTATAAAGTATGTTCATTATGTCCTCAGTTGTATATAATGTAATGTAATGTACTGTTCTGTATAAAGTATGTTCATTATGTATAAATGTAATGTTCTGTATAAAGTATGTTCATTATGTCCTCAGTTGTATATAATGTAATGCTGTACTGTTCTGTATAAAGTATGTTCATTATGTCCTCAGTTGTATATAATGTAATGCTGTACTGTTCTGTATAAAGTTTGTTCATTATGTCCTCAGTTGTATATATATTGAAATGCTGTACTGTTCTGTATAAAGTATGTTCATTATGTCCTCAGTTGTATATAATAAAATGTAATGCTGTACTGTTCTGTATAAAGTTTGTTCATTATGTCCTCAGTTGTATATATAATGTAATGCTGTACTGTTCTGTTATAAAGTATGTTCATTATGTCCTCAGTTGTATATAATGTAATGCTGTACTGTTCTGTGTAAAGTATGTTCATTATGTCCTCAGTTGTATATAATATAATGTAATGCTGTACTGTTCTGTATAAAGTATGTTCATTATGTCCTCAGTTGTATATAATGTAATGTAATGCTGTACTGTTCTGTATAAAGTATGTTCATTATGTCCTCAGTTGTATATAATGTAATGCTGTACTGTTCTGTATAAAGTATGTTCATTATGTCCTCAGTTGTATATAATAAATGTAATGCTGTACTGTTCTGTATAAAGTATGTTCATTATGTCCTCAGTTGTATATAATGTAATGTAATGCTGTACTGTTCTGTATAAAGTATGTTCATTATGTCCTCAGTTGTATATAATGTAATGTAATGTACTGTTCTGTATAAAGTATGTTCATTATGTCCTCAGTTGTATATAATGTAATGCTGTACTGTTCTGTATAAAGTATGTTCATTATGTCCTCAGTTGTATATATGTAATGTAATGCTGTACTGTTCTGTATAAAGTATGTTCATTATGTCCTCAGTTGTATATAATGTAATGCTGTACTGTTCTGTATAAAGTATGTTCATTATGTCCTCAGTTGTATATAATGTAATGCTGTACTGTTCTGTATAAAGTATGTTCATTATGTCCTCAGTTGTATATAATGTAATGCTGTACTGTTCTGTATAAAGTATGTTCATTATGTCCTCAGTTGTATATAATGTAATGTAATGCTGTACTGTTCTGTATAAAGTATGTTCATTATGTCCTCAGTTGTATATAATGTAATGCTGTACTGTTCTGTATAAAGTATGTTCATTATGTCCTCAGTTGTATATATAATGTAATGCTGTACTGTTCTGTATAAAGTATGTTCATTATGTCCTCAGTTGTATATAATGTAATGTAATGCTGTACTGTTCTGTATAAAGTATGTTCATTATGTCCTCAGTTGTATATAATGTAATGCTGTACTGTTCTGTATAAAGTATGTTCATTATGTCCTCAGTTGTATATAATGTGTAATGCTGTACTGTTCTGTATAAAGTATGTTCATTATGTCCTCAGTTGTATATAATGTAATGTAATGCTGTACTGTTCTGTATAAAGTATGTTCATTATGTCCTCAGTTGTATATAATATAATGTAATGCTGTACTGTTCTGTATAAAGTATGTTCATTATGTCCTCAGTTGTATATAATGTAATGCTGTACTGTTCTGTATAAAGTATGTTCATTATGTCCTCAGTTGTATATAATGTAATGTAATGCTGTACTGTTCTGTATAAAGTATGTTCATTATGTCTTCAGTTGTATATAAATGTAATGCTGTACTGTTCTGTATAAAGTATGTTCATTATGTTCATTATATAATGTAATGTCCTCAGTTCAGTTGTATATAATGTAATGTAATGCTGTACTGTTCTGTATAAAGTATGTTCATTATGTCCTCAGTTGTATATAATGTAATGCTGTACTGTTCTGTATAAAGTATGTTCATTATGTCCTCAGTTGTATATATATAATGTAATGCTGTACTGTTCTGTATAAAGTATGTTCATTATGTCCTCAGTTGTATATATCATGTAATGCTGTACTTTTCTGTATCAAGTTTGTTCATTATGTCCTCAGTTGTATATATATGTAATGCTGTACTGTTCTGTATAAAGTATGTTCATTATGTCCTCAGTTGTATATAGTAAAATGTAATGCTGTACTGTTCTGTATAAAGTTTGTTCATTATGTCCTCAGTTGTATATATAATGTAAAGCTCTACTGTTCTTTATAAAGTATGTTCATTATGTCCTCAGTTGTATATAATGTAATGCTGTACTGTTCTGTATAAAGTATGTTCATTATGTCCTCAGTTGTATATAATATAATGTAATGCTGTACTGTTCTGTATAAAGTATGTTCATTATGTTCTCAGTTCTATATAATGTAATGTAATGCTGTACTGTTCTGTATAAAGTATGTTCATTATGTCCTCAGTTCTATATAATATAATGTAATGCTGTTCTGATCTGTATAAGGTATGTTCATTATGTCATCAGATCTATATAATGTAATGCTGTACTGTTCTGTTTAAAGTATGTTCATTATGTCCTCAGTTTTTATATAATGTAATGTAATGCTGTACTGTACTGCATAAAGTATGTTCATTATGTCCTCAGCTGTATATAATGTAATGCTGGACTGTTCTGTATAATGTATGATTATTATGTCCTCAGTTGTATATAATGTAATGCTGTACTGTTCTGTGTAAAGTATGTTCATTATGTCCTCAGTTGTATATAATATAATGTAATGCTGTACTGTTCTGTATAAAGTATGTTCATAATGTTCTCAGTTCTATATAATGTAATGTAATGCTGTACTTTTCTGTATAAAGTATGTTCATTATGTCCTCAGTTATATATAATGTAATGCTGTACTGTTCTGTATAAAGTATGTTCATTAGGTCCTCAGTTCTATATAATTTAATGTAATGCTGTACTGTTCCGTATAAAGTATGTTCATTATGTACTCAGTTGTATATAATGTAATGTTGAACTGTCCTGTATAAAGTATGTTCATTATGTCCTCAGTTGTATATAATGTAATGTTGTACTGTTCTGTATAAAGTATGTTCATTATGTCCTCAGTTTTAAAGTAATGCTGTATGTTCATTATGTCCTCAGTTGTATATAATGTAATGCTGTACTGTTCTGTATAAAGTATGTTCATTATGTCCTCAGTTGTATATATATGTAATGCTGTACTGTTCTGTATAAAGTATGTTCATTATGTCCTCAGTTGTATATATATAATGTAATGCTGTACTGTTCTGTATAAAGTATGTTCATTATGTCCTCAGTTGTATATAATGTAATGTGTACTGTTCTGTACTGTTCTGTATAAAGTATGTTCATTATGTCCTCAGTTGTATATAATATATAATGTAATGCTGTACTGTTCTGTATAAAGTATGTTCATTATGTCCTCAGTTGTATATAATATAATGTAATGCTGTACTGTTCTGTATAAAGTATGTTCATAATGTTCTCAGTTCTATATAATGTAATGTAATGCTGTACTTTTCTGTATAAAGTATGTTCATTATGTCCTCAGTTATATATAATGTAATGCTGTACTGTTCTGTATAAAGTATGTTCATTAGGTCCTCAGTTCTATATAATTTAATGTAATGCTGTACTGTTCTGTATAAAGTATGTTCATTATGTCCTCAGTTGTATATAATGTAATGTTGAACTGTCCTGTATAAAGTATGTTCATTATGTCCTCAGTTGTATATAATGTAATGTTGTACTGTTCTGTATAAAGTATGTTCATTATGTCCTCAGTTGTATATAATGTAATGCTGTACTGTTCTGTGTAAAGTATGTTCATTATGTCCTCAGTTGTATATATCATGTAATGCTGTACTTTTCTGTATCAAGTTTGTTCATTATGTCCTCAGTTGTATATATATTGAAATGCTGTACTGTTCTGTATAAAGTATGTTCATTATGTCCTCAGTTGTATATAATAAAATGTAATGCTGTACTGTTCTGTATAAAGTATGTTCATTATGTCCTCAGTTGTATATAAATGTAATGCTGTACTGTTCTGTATAAAGTATGTTCATTATGTCCTCAGTTGTATATAATGTAATGCTGTACTGTTCTGTATAAAGTATGTTCATTATGTCCTCAGTTGTATATATATAATGTAATGCTGTACTGTTCTGTATAAAGTATGTTCATTATGTCCTCAGTTGTATATAATGTAATGCTGTACTGTTCTGTATAAAGTATGTTCATTATGTCCTCAGTTGTATATAATAAAATGTAATGCTGTACTGTTCTGTATAAAGTATGTTCATTATGTCCTCAGTTGTATATAATGTAATGTAATGCTGTACTGTTCTGTATAAAGTATGTTCATTATGTCCTCAGTTGTATATAATGTAATGCTGTACTGTTCTGTATAAAGTATGTTCATTATGTCCTCAGTTGTATATAATGTAATGTAATGCTGTACTGTTCTGTATAAAGTATGTTCATTATGTCCTCAGTTGTATATATAATGTAATGCTGTACTGTTCTGTATAAAGTATGTTCATTATGTCCTCAGTTGTATATAATATAATGTAATGCTGTACTGTTCTGTATAAAGTATGTTCATTATGTCCTCAGTTCTATATAATGTAATGTAATGCTGTACTGTTCTGTATAAAGTATGTTCATTATGTCCTCAGTTATATATATGTAATGCTGTACTGTTCTGTATAAAGTATATTATGTAGTTTTATATAATGTAATGCTGTACTGTTCTGTATAAAGTATGTTCATTATGTCCTCAGTTGTATATAATGTAATGCTGTACTGTTCTGTATAAAGTATGTTCATTATGTCCTCAGTTGTATATAATGTAATGCTGTACTGTTCTGTATAAAGTATGTTCATTATGTCCTCAGTTGTATATAGTTGTATATAATGTAATGCTGTACTGTTCTGTATAAAGTATGTTCATTATGTCCTCAGTTGTATATAATGTAATGCTGTACTGTTCTGTATAAAGTATGTTCATTATGTCCTCAGTTCTATATAATAATGTAATGCTGTACTGTTCTGTATAAAGTATGTTCATTATGTCCTCAGTTATATATAATGTAATGCTGTACTGTTCTGTATAAAGTATGTTCATTATGTCCTCAGTTGTATATAATAATGTAATGCTGTACTGTTCTGTATAAAGTATGTTCATTATGTCCTCAGTTGTATATAATGTAATGTAATGCTGTACTGTTCTGTATAAAGTATGTTCATTATGTCCTCAGTTGTATATAAATGTAATGCTGTACTGTTCTGTATAAAGTATGTTCATTATGTCCTCAGTTGTATATAATGTAATGTAATGCTGTACTGTTCTGTATAAAGTATGTTCATTATGTCCTCAGTTGTATATAATGTAATGCTGTACTGTTCTGTATAAAGTATGTTCATTATGTCCTCAGTTGTATATAATGTAATGCTGTACTGTTCTGTATAAAGTATGTTCATTATGTCCTCAGTTGTATATAATATAATGTAATGCTGTACTGTTCTGTATAAAGTATGTTCATTATGTCCTCAGTTGTATATAATGTAATGCTGTACTGTTCTGTATAAAGTATGTTCATTATGTCCTCAGTTATATATAATGTAATGCTGTACTGTTCTGTATAAAGTATGTTCATTATGTCCTCAGTTGTATATAATATAATGTAATGCTGTACTGTTCTGTATAAAGTATGTTCATTATGTCCTCAGTTGTATATAATGTAATGCTGTACTGTTCTGTATAAAGTATGTTCATTATGTCCTCAGTTGTATATAATGTAATGTAATGCTGTACTGTTCTGTATAAAGTATGTTCATTATGTCCTCAGTTGTATATATAATGTAATGCTGTACTGTTCTGTATAAAGTATGTTCATTATGTCCTCAGTTGTATATAATGTAATGCTTGTACTGTTCTGTATAAAGTATGTTCATTATGTCCTCAGTTGTATATAATATAATGTAATGCTGTACTGTTCTGTATAAAGTATGTTCATTATGTCCTCAGTTGTATATAATGTAATGTAATGCTGTACTGTTCTGTATAAAGTATGTTCATTATGTCCTCAGTTGTATATAATAATGTAATGCTGTACTGTTCTGTATAAAGTATGTTCATTATGTCCTCAGTTGTATATAATGTAATGCTGTACTGTTCTGTATAAAGTATGTTCATTATGTCCTCAGTTGTATATAATGTAATGTAATGCTGTACTGTTCTGTATAAAGTATGTTCATTATGTCCTCAGTTGTATATAATGTAATGCTGTACTGTTCTGTATAAAGTATGTTCATTATGTCCTCAGTTGTATATAATGTAATGCTGTACTGTTCTGTATAAAGTATGTTCATTATGTCCTCAGTTGTATATATATGTAATGCTGTACTGTTCTGTATAAAGTATGTTCATTATGTCCTCAGTTGTATATAATGTAATGCTGTACTGTTCTGTATAAAGTATGTTCATTATGTCCTCAGTTGTATATAATGTAATGCTGTACTGTTCTGTATAAAGTATGTTCATTATGTCCTCAGTTGTATATAATGTAATGTAATGCTGTACTGTTCTGTATAAAGTATGTTCATTATGTCCTCAGTTGTATATAAATGTAATGCTGTACTGTTCTGTATAAAGTATGTTCATTATGTCCTCAGTTGTATATAATGTAATGCTGTACTGTTCTGTATAAAGTATGTTCATTATGTCCTCAGTTGTATATAATATAATGTAATGCTGTACTGTTCTGTATAAAGTATGTTCATTATGTCCTCAGTTGTATATAATGTAATGTAATGCTGTACTGTTCTGTATAAAGTATGTTCATTATGTCCTCAGTTGTATATAATGTAATGCTGTACTGTTCTGTATAAAGTATGTTCATTATGTCCTCAGTTGTATATAATGTAATGTAATGCTGTACTGTTCTGTATAAAGTATGTTCATTATGTCCTCAGTTGTATATAATGTAATGCTGTACTGTTCTGTATAAAGTATGTTCATTATGTCCTCAGTTGTATATAATGTAATGTAATGCTGTACTGTTCTGTATAAAGTATGTTCATTATGTCCTCAGTTGTATATAATGTAATGCTGTACTGTTCTGTATAAAGTATGTTCATTATGTCCTCAGTTGTATATAATAATGTAATGCTGTACTGTTCTGTATAAAGTATGTTCATTATGTCCTCAGTTGTATATAATGTAATGTAATGCTGTACTGTTCTGTATAAAGTATGTTCATTATGTCCTCAGTTGTATATAATGTAATGTAATGCTGTACTGTTCTGTATAAAGTATGTTCATTATGTCCTCAGTTGTATATATAATGTAATGTAATGCTGTACTGTTCTGTATAAAGTATGTTCATGTTCATTATGTCCTGTAGTTGTATATATATGTAATGCTGTACTGTTCTGTATAAAGTATGTTCATTATGTCCTCAGTTCTATATAATATAATGTAATGCTGTACTGTTCTGTATAAAGTATGTTCATTATGTCCTCAGTTGTATATAATGTAATGCTGTACTGTTCTGTATAAAGTATGTTCATTATGTCCTCAGTTGTATATAATGTAATGTAATGCTGTACTGTTCTGTATAAAGTTTGTTCATTATGTCCTCAGTTGTATATAATGTAATGCTGTACTGTTCTGTATAAAGTATGTTCATTATGTCCTCAGTTGTATATAATGTAATGCTGTACTGTTCTGTATAAAGTATGTTCATTATGTCCTCAGTTGTATATAATATAATGTAATGCTGTACTGTTCTGTATAAAGTATGTTCATTATGTCCTCAGTTGTATATAATATAATGTAATGCTGTACTGTTCTGTATAAAGTATGTTCATTATGTCCTCAGTTGTATATAATGTAATGCTGTACTGTTCTGTATAAAGTATGTTCATTATGTCCTCAGTTGTATATAATGTAATGCTGTACTGTTCTGTGCTGTATGTTCTGTATAAAGTATGTTCATTATGTCCTCAGTGTATATAATGTAATGCTGTACTGTTCTGTATAAAGTATGTTCATTATGTCCTCAGTTGTATATAATGTAATGCTGTACTGTTCTGTGTAAAGTATGTTCATTATGTCCTCAGTTGTATATAATATAATGTAATGCTGTACTGTTCTGTATAAAGTATGTTCATAATGTTCTCAGTTCTATATAATGTAATGTAATGCTGTACTTTTCTGTATAAAGTATGTTCATTATGTCCTCAGTTATATATAATGTAATGCTGTACTGTTCTGTATAAAGTATGTTCATTAGGACCTCAGTTCTATATAATTTAATGTAATGCTGTACTGTTCCGTATAAAGTATGTTCATTATGTACTCAGTTGTATATAATGTAATGTTGAACTGTCCTGTATAAAGTATGTTCATTATGAGGGTGCAAATAAGGACAACCAACACAAGTCTGTCATTAATAAACAAAGGAGTTTATTTTTCTCCTTAATATAACGGCAGGGAAAAAGGGCTGAGCGGAACCAAAGCAAAGAACGTAACATAAACGGGCAACACTTCCCTAAACTTCACTAAATTCCCCCTTTAACCTAACCAGAGCACGGATGAGGCTCTCTAGCAAAAATACAGGGGGTGGTCCGCCCAGGTCTTGCCTAGTGTGTTTAGACAGAGGTCTGCTACGGGAGATGTAAACCCATGGGCCTCTTGCCTAACACATTCCCTTTTCCCCTGAAACAGAAGAAAAGGTAATTAACCCAAATAATAACGATGCCTGGTTACAGACAACAACCAAACAAATACACACGACAGATGACAAACACAATATTAATACACCAAAACACATGTACCAGGAACAGCACTATAACACCAAAAACACACCTCTAACAATAAGTACTCCCTCTATGTTCACAGTACTCACTATACCGAAAAGGCCCGACAGAGCTCCAACACAAGAGATCCAGAGAGAGAGCTTCTCCCCTGAACACAAGGCTTAAATAGCCACAGACACAGCTGCCTCCACTGATGAAGAAGGGCGGAGTCCGGTCCTCAATCAGGAAGGTGATTACCCAATCCGCTGCTTGGGGAGGATATGAGCCATGTCTGCAACAGAATACAACCAAACACACACAGAACACACAAACTCCCTGGGGAACGTAACACGCCCACCACAAAAAGTGCAAACCTTAAAGTTTGCACACTCAGCTGTTTCCAAACAAAAACTAGTGTGCACGTGACAAAGCGTCAGCGACTACGTTCGCCGACCCTTTCTTGTACCTGATACACAGGTTATAGCCCTGTACAATCAGAGCCCACCGCATAAGGCGGCGGTTCTGATTGTACATTTGGCGGAGGAATACCAACGGGTTGTGATCGGTGAAGACAATTACTGGAACCACACTAGACCCGACATAAACCTCGAAGAATTGTAGAGCTAACAACAAAGCTAAAGTCTCCTGCTCTATAGTGGAGTACCTCGTCTGGCACTCGTTAAACTTCTTTGAAAAGAAGCTAACAGGTTTGTCTAAACCCTCATTATCCTCTTGTAGAAGAACCGCGCCTGCGCCCACCATGCTAGCGTCCACCTCCATCTTAAAGGGTTTGTTAAAGTCGGGGGCAGCTAACACCGGGGCTGTACAGAGTAACATCTTAGCGGTGTTAAAAGCGCTACTACAATCCGGTGACCACTGAAACGGAATCTTGGGAGACAAAAGCGATGACAGGGGGGCTACTACCGTAGAGAAATTTTTACAAAACGTGCGGTAGTAGCCCACCATCCCCAAGAACCGGCGAAGCTGACGCCGAGTAGTAGGAGCAGGATAGCTGGTTATAGCCTCAACCTTGCTAGCTAAAGGCGCACCTGCCCACGTCCTACCTGTTTGCCTAGGTAGGTGACGGTGGCCTTACCAAACTCGCATTTTGCTAAATTTAGCGTTAGGGACGCTTCTTTTAACCGCTGAAACACACTTTCTAACGTCGAGAGATGGTCGGACCAAGAGTTTGAGTGTATTACCACGTCATCAATGTAAGCGGTCACGTTAGGCAACCCGGCGAACACAATGTTGACTAACCTTTGAAAGGTAGCCGGGGCGTTGCACATGCCAAAAGGCATCACTGTGTACTGTATAAAATTGTCTGGTGTCACAAAAGCCGAAATATCTGAAGCCCTTGGGGTTAAAGGCACTTGCCAATAACCTTTTAAGAGATCTAACTTACTCACGAAAGTCGCAGAGCCTATACTGTCGACACAGTCCTCAATCCGGGGTAGCGGATATGAGTCCGGTACGGTAACAGCATTGACGCGACGGTAGTCTGTACAGAACCGGGAGGTTCCATCTGGCTTGGGGACAAGAATACAAGGCGAGCTCCACGCACTGTTACTGGGCTTTGCCATATTATTTTTCAACAAATAGTCCACCTCACCTTTCATCCTCTCCCTTTTTCCGCATTTACCCGGTACGGGTGCTGACGAACGGGAGCCGCACTCCCCACCTCCACGTCATGGGCTAAAACAGAGGTACGGCCAGGAACATCACTGAACACACTAAGATATGAATATATTAGTGATTTGAGCTCCTGCGATTGTTCACGATCTAAATGTTCCATGAGAGAAGGTAATTTTTTTAACATCTCCGAGTTACTTAAACGTTCACTTGGTTTTGGTACATGTCGTAACTCCAGACCGTCCTCCTTGTCAACCTCTAGGTCTAAACAGGCTTCTGCCTGCACTGAAACAGCTGCCACCGAGGAGACAGCGGGGTGGCTCTGCTTACTGGAGAGGCTGTGTAGATTTGGAGAACCACGTAAGTGATACGGTTTTAACATATTAACATGACACACTCGCAGAGAGCGCCTACGGTTTGGTGTCTTGATTTCATAATCAGTGTTGCTAATTTTCCTCTCCACCACATAAGGACCTTCAAAACGAGCGGAAAGAGACGACCCAGGGATAGGCAGTAAGGCTAATACCTGATCTCCTGGCATAAACGAACGTTTCACTGTTTTCTTATCATACCGCATCTTCATGCGTTCCTGTGTACCAGACAGAGACTCTTTGGCTAATGAGTTAACTGCATGCAGTCTTTCCCTCATGTCACTCACAAAGTCCAACACATTCTTAGGGGCACTAACGGGCGTAGGAGACAATACATGTTCCTTGAGGACTTTTAACGGTCCCCTAGGAGTGTGGCCGAAAACAAGGTCCGCAGGACTGAAACCTAAAGACTCTTGTACGGTTTCCCTTATTGCAAACAGAACATATGGCACACCCTCATCCCAGTTTGTACTGGCGCTCATACAGTACTTAGGGATCATGGCTTTGAGGGTCTGGTGCCACCGTTCCAGAGCTCCCTGGCTCTCCGGATGGTAAGCACTGGAGACCTGGTGAGTAATGCCTAATTCCTTTAACACAGCAGCAAACAGCTTCGATGTAAAGTTAGAACCTTGATCAGACTGTAGAACTTTCGGGAGGCCAAATGTAGAGAAGAACTTGATCAAGGCTCTCACTACAGTTTTAGCCGTGATGGTGCGGAGGGGAATAGCCTCCGGGTACCGAGTAGCACTACACATGATGGTTAGAATGTACTGGTTACCGCTCTGTGTCTTAGGTAAAGGACCCACGCAGTCAATGATCACCCTCTCGAACGGTTCTCCCACCACTGGAATAGGGTGCAGAGGCGCTCGGGGGATGACCTGGTTTGGTTTGCCTGTAAGTTGGCACACATGACACGTGTTACAATAATGCACAACATCAGCTTTCAAACCTGGCCAGAAGAAATGGCGAAGGATCCTATTGTATGTCTTGGTTATTCCCAGATGCCCAGCCCAAGCCGGGTCATGAGCTAACTGTAGCACCTGCTGCCGGAATTGTGTGGGGACAACCACCTGTTTAACAGCACTCAAGCCCCCTCCAGTCTTATGCGGTGCCCACCTACGCATAAGAACACCAGATTCAATGAAGTACGAAACCTGTCTTAGATCTGCTACTTCAGGGGCCACAACACTTTCAAAACACTTAATAAGACTTACGTCTTCCTTTTGATTCTTAATCATACTCTCTGGTGTGATAGACAGCAATATGTCATGTAACTTGTACTCTCCTCCACTCTTACCTACTGCAGGTTGTACCTGAGTGAAGTCTTCAGATTTCTTCACAGGCAGTGTGTTTGGGTCACCCTCTACACGCATGAAGACTGAGTCGGATAGGTCCACCAGATCTCCCAGCCTACGAGACTGTGCTCTTGTGAGAACACAAGCCGGGAACACATCTGGGTAAGCCTGTACTAACGCGTCGTCTGTGCTTACATGTTCTGGGGTATCCACTACCTCCAGTATGGGCGTCACATTACCACCCGCAATATCATTACCCAGCAATAACGAGACTCCCACCACTGGCAGAGTTTTCACCACGCCAACACGGAAACACCCTGACACTAGATCAGATTTCAGATATATCCAATGCAGTGGCACAGACATGGGGGTTTCAGCTAGTCCTTGTAGAAGGACATTTGAGCCACAATATGTCTCATCAGACCAGGGTAGACTATCTGCTAATATTACAGACTGTGCTGCACCCGTATCCCGCAATATTGTAATACCTCTTTGATCCTTTAGCTCTCCTGTCAAAGACACACTCCCTACTGACACAAACGGAGCATATATCTGGTCCGGCTTAGCAGCCTCTACAAACCCTCTTCCCATACGGGTTGTCCGAGGTACTGACTGCACTAAACTGATGCTTTTTGCTCTATTGGATGATGGAATCTTTTTATTCCTCAGCACCGGACACTCTGCAATCAGATGGCCGGGTCGATGACAGTAAAAGCACTCACGGGCCTCCTGTGCAGGTCTCATGTCACCCGCTGGACCACGGCCAGCATGAGACACTGTTGTCGGAGGTGGTCGGCCTTCAAAACGGGGCCCGCCAAACACTGTTTTGTGTGTTAAAGCGTACTCATCCGCTAACACCGCGGCCTGAGACAGCGTCGCCACCTTCTGCTCATTCAGGTAAACAACAATTCTGTCTGGCAAGTGATTCTTAAAATCCTCTAACATTACGATATCCCTAAGCTCAGCAAAGGTTTTAACCTTGCTGGCTAGACACCAACGATCAAATAGGGTCTCTTTGTCCCTAGCGAACTCCACAAACGTACGGTTGGGGAGCTTCTTGTGGCTCCTGAAACGCTGTCTATACGCTTCAGGTACCAACTCATACGCCCTTAATACTGTGGCTTTGACAATGTCATAATCTAAACTATCCTCCAAAGAAAGAGCCGCCACAACCTCTTGTGCTTTCCCTGACAGTTTACACTGTAGGAGGATAGGCCATACTTCCTGTGGCCAGTGCAAAGCAGAAGCCACACGCTCGAACGCTGAGAAGTACCGATCTACTTCGGCCTCTCGAAAAGGAGGCACCACAGCGATATTCTTGCTGACCTCGAACTGCCCCCGGGGAACACTAGGTGAACCCCCAGCGCTTGCCTCCAACTCAAGCTGTTTGATCCTTACCTCTTTCTCTGCGTCTATTCTCCTAACCTCCAGTTCAAAATTTCTAATTTGCTCTTTCTCCCTCTGTTCCATCTCCAACCGAGCTAGCCTAAGCTTAAGCCTAGCCTGGGTGGAACTGGATCCCCCCGAAGAACTAGGCGAAGGGTGAAACTTTGGCAGCGTGAACGGGGTGGAGGCACCCAGCTCCCGTCCATCATCCACCAACACTACAGGTGTGGTACCCACAGTCTGCACTTTCTCAGTATCCTCACCTGAAGCCTCACTCTCCTCATCCTTCATTACGCAGACTTCCTGGTGTACCAAGCCCTTTCTGACCAGCTCTAACAGGTCAGCCTTATTGGCCTGCTTAGGGACGGAGATCTGAAAATGATCAGCGATGGAAAATAAATCGACCCTACGCAATCCTACCAGCTGGTCGAGGGATGGCGCGGCCAGGAAAACTGACAAAGCTGAATCTGCCATACTACAGAGAACAGTGCACCCTGCACTGAACACGACCTCAAACCTTTGGTCGTCCAAACTCACACCCCAAACAGAACACCTTGCTCACCAACTCAACAAGAGACTCAAAGGGCACAGGGAAAAGTCGGGAGAATGTAGATCCCGGACGAGCCCCCACCTGTTACGTTTCCCCTTCTAGGGTAGGGTACGCAACCCCGTTTCCGTGAGCCCCTGTTGAGTGGTATGCAAAGGTGTAGGGTCGAGGGTGCAAATAAGGACAACCAACACAAGTCTGTCATTAATAAACAAAGGAGTTTATTTTTCTCCTTAATATAACGGCAGGGAAAAAGGGCTGAGCGGAACCAAAGCAAAGAACGTAACATAAACGGGCAACACTTCCCTAAACTTCACTAAATTCCCCCCCCCTTTAACCTAACCAGAGCACGGATGAGGCTCTCTAGCAAAAATACAGGGGGTGGTCCGCCCAGGTCTTGCCTAGTGTGTTTAGACAGAGGTCTGCTACGGGAGATGTAAACCCATGGGCCTCTTGCCTAACACATTCCCTTTTCCCCTGAAACAGAAGAAAAAGGTAATTAACCCAAATAATAACGATGCCTGGTTACAGACAACAACCAAACAAATACACACGACAGATGACAAACACAATATTAATACACCAAAACACATGTACCAGGAACAGCACTATAACACCAAAAACACACCTCTAACAATAAGTACTCCCTCTATGTTCACAGTACTCACTATACCGAAAAGGCCCGACAGAGCTCCAACACAAGAGATCCAGAGAGAGAGCTTCTCCCCTGAACACAAAGCTTAAATAGCCACAGACACAGCTGCCTCCACTGATGAAGAAGGGCGGAGTCCGGTCCTCAATCAGGAAGGTGATTACCCAATCCGCTGCTTGGGGAGGATATGAGCCATGTCTGCAACAGAATACAACCAAACACACACAGAACACACAAACTCCCTGGGGAACGTAACAATTATGTCCTCAGTTGTATATAATGTAATGTTGTACTGTTCTGTATAAAGTATGTTCATTATGTCCTCAGTTTTATATAATGTAATGCTGTACTGTTCTGTGTAAAGTATGTTCATTATGTCCTCAGTTGTATATATCATGTAATGCTGTACTTTTCTGTATCAAGTTTGTTCATTATGTCCTCAGTTGTATATATATTGAAATGCTGTACTGTTCTGTATAAAGTATGTTCATTATGTCCTCAGTTGTATATAGTAAAATGTAATGCTGTACTGTTCTGTATAAAGTTTGTTCATTATGTCCTCAGTTGTATATATAATGTAAAGCTCTACTGTTCTTTATAAAGTATGTTCATTATGTCCTCAGTTGTATATAATGTAATGCTGTACTGTTCTGTATAAAGTTTGTTCATTATGTCCTCAGTTGTATATATAATGTAAAGCTCTACTGTTCTTTATAAAGTATGTTCATTATGTCCTCAGTTGTACATAATGTAATGCTGTACTGTTCTGTGTAAAGTATGTTCATTATGTCCTCAGTTGTATATAATGTAATGCTGTACTGTTCTGTATAAAGTATGTTCATTATGTCCTCAGTTGTATATAGTAAAATGTAATGCTGTACTGTTCTGTATAAAGTTTTTTCATTATGTCCTCAGTTGTATATATAATGTAAAGCTCTACTGTTCTTTATAAAGTATGTTCATTATGTCCTCAGTTGTATATAATGTAATGCTGTAC
The DNA here is from genome assembly GCA_029465975.1 of Dallia pectoralis. NCBI lineage: Eukaryota > Metazoa > Chordata > Actinopteri > Esociformes > Umbridae > Dallia > Dallia pectoralis. The sequence goes on from CM055729.1 coordinate 5,160,754, forward strand.
TGTTCTGTATAAAGTTTGTTCATTATGTCCTCAGTTGTATATATAATGTAAAGCTCTACTGTTCTTTATAAAGTATGTTCATTATGTCCTCAGTTGTACATAATGTAATGCTGTACTGTTCTGTGTAAAGTATGTTCATTATGTCCTCAGTTGTATATAATGTAATGCTGTACTGTTCTGTATAAAGTATGTTCATTATGTCCTCAGTTGTATATATAATGTAAAGCTCTACTGTTCTTTATAAAGTATGTTCATTATGTCCTCAGTTGTATATAATGTAATGCTGTACTAATCTGTGTAAAGTATGTTCATTATGTCCTCAGTTGTATATAATATAATGTAATACTGTACTGTTCTGTATATAGTATGTTCATAATGTTCTCAGTTCTATATAATGTAATGCTGTACTTTTCTGTATAAAGTATGTTCATTATGTCCTTAGTTATATACAATGTAATGCTGTACTGTTCTGTATAAAGTATGTTCATTATGTCCTCAGTTGTATATAGTAAAATGTAATGCTGTACTGTTCTGTATAAAGTTTGTTCATTATGTCCTCAGTTGTATATATAATGTAAAGCTCTACTGTTCTTTATAAAGTATGTTCATTATGTCCTCAGTTGTATATAATGTAATGCTGTACTGTTCTGTGTAAAGTATGTTCATTATGTCCTCAGTTGTATATAATATAATGTAATGCTGTACTGTTCTGTATATAGTATGTTCATAATGTTCTCAGTTCTATATAATGTAATGCTGTACTGTTCTGTATAAAGTATGGTCATTAGGTCCTCAGTTCTATATAATATAATGTAATGCTGTTCTGATCTGTATAAGGTATGTTCATTATGTCATCAGATCTATATTATGTAATGCTGTACTGTTCTGTTTAAAGTATGTTCATTATGTCCTCGGTTTTATATAATGTAATGTAATGCTGTACTGTTCTGTGTAAAGTATGTTCATTATGTCCTCAGCTGTATATAATGTAAAGCTGAACTGTTCTGTATAATGTATGATTATTATGTCCTCAGTTGTATATAATGTAATGCTGTACTGTTCTGTGTAAAGTATGTTCATTATGTCCTCAGTTGTAAATAATATAATGTAATGCTGTACTGTTCTGTATAAAGTATGTTCATTATGTACTCAGTTGTATATAATGTAATGTTGAACTGTCCTGTATAAAGTATGTTCATTATGTCCTCAGTTGTATATAATGTAATGTTGTACTGTTCTGTATAAAGT